>JAMLFT010008614.1:0-13521 GCA_026544285.1 Pachyrhizus erosus | reverse complement strand
AAAATTAAACTTACAAATCTATTTTTTTAATTTAAAAAATGATTATTACAGTGTTTTATAATTATATTAAAAATTATTTTAAATATATTTTTATCAATTATATTTTATTTTAAAAAGTTATATTTAAAAATTAAAAATAAAAAACTCAATACCACTTCAAATTGACCATTAGTTAATAGAACTAAGCAATCGAGTTTCAAATTACCATCGTTTTCAGTTAATTTTTTCTTATTTGTATATCACCATTTGACTAACCAGATATAATGCTCTATTTATTTTGCAACTTAATAGTAAGAGTGATTTGGAAAGGTTAAATGGCCTACAAATATGATTTATGTATTTCTATTTCATACTAAACAATATTTGTATTCACTTTCTGATTCATAAGAAATTTCTTATACATATATATAATAAAGTTCAAAATTTTCGAAGTAAATTCAAAAGAACCTAAATGCGAACATTTGAATTATCTAGGGACTCATACTATCATTTCTAATGTTTTCTTGTAGACATGTAATTATATATAAGAAATTATATACAGGATGTTTTTAGTGTTGAATATTGAAGCAAATATATACATGATAGTGGTGGAATTCGAAATGAGAAAAATATTGTTAAAGTAGATTTCATGGAAATATCAGAGAGTGAAATTAAAGAGAAAATAGAAAACTTATTATTTTAAAAGATTTGTTTACGTTATTTCATTTTGTCATATAAAAGAAATTGGTTAAATAGGTTATTTCTTCTATTGTTGGCTTCAAACTAATAAATATTGAAGCATTGACATTGATCATTATGATTTCATGTGGGTTATCTAATTATTTAAAAGAAACACTGAATAAAATATTTGATAATATGAATTTCATGTTTTTTTTCTAGAATACTAGAGGTAGACGCATGCGCAGTGTAGGATTATATATAATTTAATAATTAATACAACGCCGGTTCAAAATGGATCAAATGCCAGCATAAAAAGAAAAGGTAATTAAAAAATCCAGTGATTGCGTGATAAAAACTGCCAAGGGATATGTGAAATGGCTAATAAAATAACACAATGGCGTCTGATAATTCAATTTTGTTGCATTTCCTGCATTTGGGTCAAAGGTTTCTCAGGCTTTGCTGCAATTGCTGACGCACTGTTAGTAGAATTATCGGTCATTAGAAACTTGGCTTGACTTGGAAAATTGATTTTTAGAACGTGGATTATCCACTTGAAGCAAAAGCAGTTTCACTCGTGAAACAGCACTATTTCATAATTTTCCACATCTTATCAAGAAATATTCACTTGCCTGTATATATATATGTTTTTTTTATCCTTGTAGAAATCGTAAATAGATGTCAAAAAATTATAATAATAAATATATTATGTTGAACCAAATTGCTCAAGAAACACCCAAGTTTGGATGAAGGAAGGAGGAAAAGTGATTTGAATTCTTTCTACTAATAAAAAAATTAATAAATTAATAATTAATATTAGTTAATAGAAAATAAAATAAATGGACTCACATGGCCATCATGGCAGATACACTTAGAATTTCGGCTCCAACTTTAACTTCTTTTATGTCCTAATTTTACACTCAGAAGTAGAGCCCGTTTTGGGGTGTACTTAGGTAGAGAGACGAAAAAAAAAAATAATAGAAAGTAACAAATTAATTATGTGACAGAAAAAAGAGATACATATAAAAAGAAAATGAGAGATAGAAGTGTATAAGAGTAATAATTATTTATCTTCTCTTTGTTTTCTATTATATATTAATTTTTTCTTCCACACGCATTTCTCTTCTCTCTTTTGAATTGTACACATTTCAAATTGTAAAAAAATACATTCTTTTATGATTTTATCTTAGTTGGGTTCTTTGTTCTTCTCCCATTATGTACAAAAAAAATTAATTTTGATACAGTTTTTCACATATTTTTAATGAAAGTCAGATTTCTTGGTCCATGCATCACTCGTTCTTTTTTTTTAAGAAGTTATTTTATAGTTAAAATTTAAAATAAAAAATTTAAATTAAAAAAGTGGTTGTTTGATATATGATTTAAAATATTCCTAATTGTATAGTTAAATGCAATTGTTTTTAATTTTTTACGATCTTATTTTCTTATAGCTAAATAAGAAACAATAACAGATAAATTATTTTGTATGATAAGAATGAACGATAACTTGTTGATGCAATTGGTGGGTGATGGTTTTGTAATAAAAAAGAAATATAAAGAAGACGTATGAAAATCTTTAAGACTTTAATAAATAATAACTTTTTTTTATCTAGGGATATGTATATCTCAGTTGATTGAGTAGAATATGTAAATAGTTATAAATTTTTAATATATATCTTTGATTCTTATGAATAAAAATATACTAACATTTTTGTTCGATTTGTCCTTACTAATATCTCTCAAAAAAATGAAGGTTATAAGGTGTATTAATGAATTCACTTTAAGATACAATTAAGTTTCTTGATATATATGGTTTGCACTTACAAAATCAAATTTATTTTCAATGACATTTTATAAAATAATAATTTTTACAACTCTATTTGTGTCTAAAGAAAGAATTTGGTGATTTGAATATAAAGCATTTGGTGTTTTTTTTGTATGTTTATTATCTTTTTCTACATGTAGAAAACGAAGGTCATAAGGTGTATTGATGAATTTATTTTAAGATATAATAAAGTTTATTGATATGATTTGTACTCCCACAATTAAGCTTATCTTTAATGGTATTTTATAAAATAATATTTTTCTCAATTCTATTTACTCATAAGGTTCGAAATGGAATGATTTGAATACAAAACATTTGTTGTCTTCTATGTCTATTAACTTTTTTTGCATGCATATTAGTATTGTGTATAAAGCATCTCATGTCTTTTGATGAAAGGATATAACATTTTAAAGAAACACATCTCATGGCTTTTGGTAAAAATACATATAGCTTTATACTTACACCTTTTTCATGATAAGTCACACAATTTCATGAAAGGATACAACTTTTCATTAATTTTGAACATTTCTTATAATCCTTACCATTACATTCAAATCTCATTATTTTGGAACTTACATAATTTCATATAAAGTTATCTTGAGATTTAAACATTTATTAAGTGCATCATGAGTTTCACTCATTCCAAATATAATGGTATATAAGCTTTGAACCTTTACAACAAGCAATCTCTATGCAATTGAATGAATTATAAAAGTGACATATTTGATAGAGACTTGTGTCTGGTATTCTTTTCATGAAAACTTTAAAACATCAAGCCTATAACTTTAGGAAGCATCTCATAATAAACACTTCAACATATATATGTTATAAGTCCATTAAGAATAAATATCCAACTTTTCACCTTTATTTGTTTATTTGTGGTATAAGTACTTTTAAATCCTTGATATGTATTTATTGTTAAGTGCTTATAATCACTCTAATAATGTATTTTCATTATTGAACGCAAGACTTGATGTTACTTAAGTGTGCGTCGAGTTTTCATCATTTGTGATTAAAATATAATGGACATGACCTCATCCTTAATGATATTTTACAAACCACACCCCTTGTTAATCCTTTTATCAAAGAATCTACAAGATTTCTTTATGTTCTCATGAATACTCTTAATATTACTTCATTTTCTATTAGATTCTTCACAAAACTATCTCTAAATCTAATGTGTCTAGACTTTTCATTATATACTTGACTATGTGCCTTTAATAGAGTTGATTGACTACTACAATGTATGGATACCGGCTTTGGCTAAATTGGCATCTCATCCAACAACAAATTTCTTATCCATTATAACTATTTGTTGTATGTAATCAATGTTATGAATTTTATGTTTATGGCATTAGTAATGCAAGTTTGTATTTTTAGAACCTTAATATATAGCACATTCACTAACAATGAAGACTCACTAACTTGTTGAAGAGTTTTCTTTTGCAAAAATTACTCAAGTAGCATCAGCATAACCTTCTAGCACAAAAGAATATGTATTGTATATCATTAGTATCTTCAAGTATTTCAATACTCTTTGAGACATGCCAATGGTATTTTAAGATGTTACTTGTAAGCCTAGTTAATCTTTCCATAATATATGTTATGTTTGGTCAAGTACATGTCATGACATACATCAAACACCTAGTTATCTTTAAACATTCAAGTTATGCCACTAAATCTCTTTATTTGATATTACCCTTAATTCTTATTATAAGGTTCATATAATTAATATATCTAGATTAAGAATTTTGGTTAATTTAATTGAAAATAATTAAATTTATCTTAAATTAATATTTTTTTCCAACACTAACAAATTTAATGAGACATGTTTCTTCCACTGTCATGTCATTATATAACTAACTTTAATAAAACAATATTTTTGTAAAAAAATAATTAATATAGGAAATATTTTAAATTGGATCCTATAAAAAGGACTAAATTATATTTATAATTTGAATCTTATAATAAGGACGAAAGGCAGTACTAAATTGTTATTTTGGCTAAAGGGAGTAGAAATAGATTAACAATCAAAGCAATCAAATTTCTTTAATACTTTCTCTATATAATATGATTGAGATAAACCTATATTATCAACATTTCCAATTATCCTAATTTCTATAATTAAATTAGCTACTAATAGATCTTTCATATCAAAATTTCTAAACAAATTTTAGATTTTTCAACTCCATCAATATCAATATCAAATATTAACATATAATCTACATATGAAGAAATCATGACACCTTTTTTATTATGAAATTTACTATACATACATTTGTCTATTTCATTTAATTTAAAATCATTAACTAGTATAGCTTGATCAAACTTTTGATACCATTTCTTAGAAGCTTGCTTTAATATATTCAAAGGTTTTTCAACTTACATTATATATCTTCTTAACCTTTTACCACAAACCTTTCTAGTTATTCATAAACAACTTTCCATCTAATTATCCATTTAGAAATATAGTTTTTACATTCATTTGATGAAAAACAAACTTATAGATGAAAACCAATGCCAAAAGCATTTTAATGAAAATGGCTCTTGCTACAAGTGCTTATGTATCAAAATAGTGAATGTTTTCATTTTTTTGTAAATTCTTAAGCAATTAATCATGTCTTAAACTTATCAATGGTCCCATCTAAAATGGATCTTATAATTAATAAAAGAGTATTTGCATAATGATGTTTGACTATTTATGACTTTTATTCACAAATAAAACAAAATACCTTCTTATTTTTTATGCTCAAGTTTCTTCTTGATGACTAAAAGTTACTTAAGAGCAAGGAAATATCTTCTTACACTCTAATAGGAAATAAGGAACATATTGTAACAATTCTAATGTGATAAGAAGCTAATTTGATAAAGTTGTTTACAAAATACAATTTATAGTAATTTTCATCAATTCGTTTTCTAAGACAACTATTTTTAATGTTGTTTTATCAAGTATGAAACTAGTTTAAATTAATATGAGATCTTCTGCATTAATTAAAATATATATCCGATATTGAAAACACATTCCTTAATTTATAGGATCAAAAAACAAGTTAGATGTATCAAACAAGAAAATATAAAAAAAATATATTAGAAATACTACTACACACAAGAATTTTTATATTAATTCTCTCAACTTTAGACTACACAAAGTTTCTAATCTTTGTAAGATTTTTCACTACAAAACACACCAATTACATAAATATTTTTTTTCTCCAAAGCATTCATATATTTAGTATTCCCAACTTTGGTAGGTTCTCATAGCAATAACTATTCTTTATTGAACTTTTCCAAGCTCAACAACTCTTGAGTATTTTTTCTCCTTTCCTCTTCGTGATTTTGGCAAACTAAAATCTTAAAAGAAGGGTGATTGCATATTGAAATTGATCAATTTTGAAAAAAAAAATTATTTAATCCAATATTAATTCATTTTTCTTAATTTATCATTTGAGTGATTTTCTTTAAAATTTAAATTCAATCCAATTCAATCTAAAACAGTTTAGATTGGTTTTCAATTATTTTTTTTGAGAAAATAGTAAATAAATATAATAAAAAATAATTTAAATATCTAATATTTCATGCACAAGTCATTATATAGTTAATATAATATAACTTTACAAATATAGATTAACAAGAAAAAAGTTACACAATTTAATAATTATATTTATGTACCTTTAGTCAACTAGTACTAAAAAATTATCTTTAATTAAATATATATTTTTTTATAAATAAGTATAAGTTATATGATAATTAAATGTACATCCCTTGAAAGTAAGGTAGGATGCTATTTAATTGATGCATTTATTTTGGAAAATGATGATAGCTACCTATGTGCTAGTTTACACTAAGAAAAAAAAAAGAGAAAAAATAGATAAATATAACATAATAAATAACATTTATATAATAAAAAGAAGAGATAAGTGTTAATAATTTGTTTGAACAAAAAGAGTATCTATATATAATTACTGTGTTTTTTATGCTTCTGGTGCATCTGGCTTACTATGAAGCATATTAATAAACTAGACAATATATGCCAATAACATGAATGAATAAATACATGAATGCTTCCTTATAAATAATTTTCCAGCTCATGAAGTTAAAAGAATCTAACAAAAATCGGAATTTATTAATAGTATTATATAAAATTATTCTTAAAGATAAATTTAAACCCAAGACCAGGAATGTTATTGACACGGACCTTGTGATTATTCAATTTTGGCGCATTCCGGCTTTTGGGTCAATGGTTTAGCAGCAGAGACGTACGCCATGTTAGTATAAGGAACTCTTCGCAATTAAAACTGGTTTTAACTTGATTTCGAACTTTGACTTTGAGATGTTGTTTTTTTAACTTTGAACCATTTCAAGCTTTCAACTCCTTTTTTTTATTTTTCTTTTTTCTGAAAGCAAGTTTTCAACTCCTGACAGCAGCGGCATGCACCCCATCATTCAACATCTCTAGGCATGTGGATATTTCATGGATTAGTCAATTTTATCTATTGAAAAATTTTAGAATTATTTATATATAATAAAACTTTTGAAAAATATTTTGAACTTATAAAGTTAAAAAAATCAAATAAAACTATTTCTTCACTTTCATTTTAAATAATTTTTTTTTTAAATTTTATTTTAGGTCTTATTTACCATTGGGTTGGCCTTAGAATAAGATTAGTTTTTATAAAAAGATATTTATGAAAAAAATAATATTATTAATGATTTTTTTGCTTATCGAATTATATTACTTATCTCAAACGTAAGTTTAAACTAAGCTCTCGAAATATTTTTGACACGGCATGGTAAAATTCAATCTGGGTGCATTCATGCATTTGGGTCAATATGGTTTTGCAGGATTTGATTGCGGTGGTGACACCCTTTGGTAGAATTATTGGTCATTAAAACTGGTCTTAACTTGAATGTGGTTTATTCACTTGTACCATTTCAACTCTTGACCTCACCCCCATGATTTCCACATCTACGTTAGTACTATCTCATTGCAATGAAAAAAACTGTGCAGATGGCACGAAAAGAATTATTTATTCATTTGTGTGTATACAACATGCTGCAAGAACCTGACCGGATTAATGTATTGAATTTGGTTCATTTAAATTTGCCAATATTGCTCTCCAGAGGTTAGGTTTGCACCATTTTGAATGGTTAAATTTTATTTGTAATTTCGAGTTAGTTTAAGCAATTTAAATAATATAATCAACATGCTATCATGTTGGGTTTTTTTTATCTTATATATATACCACATCAGTTTTGGGAAGGTTCACTGATAAACCTTTAGGGGAAGGAGATTAAAAAGCCATCGAAGTATGTTATTTTTTTTTTTTTTAAAAAAAAAAAAAGTAATAATGAATCTTTTTCGTGTTACTATTTCTTTTAACTTTTGTAATTTATGTTTTTAAAAAGAAAAAAAAAATCGTCTGACAAACATATTAACTATTATAAGCTAATGGGCAATTGGTTATATGTTTAATTCTCTTTAAGCAATGTCTTATATTCAAATTTTGTGTATAGAAAAATCTCTACCGAGAGAAATGGTCCCGCTATATTATAGATATTCCTATCTCAAATAATATTACATCATATAAAATATACATATCTAAACTGAAAATAATAAAATGCATTATGGGTTCCTCTTTGAGAATTTCTTTCAATTGTTCTTTGTCAACGATAATGACGATCATGTATACATGTTACATTATTCTAAAACCTTAAACACAATACTTTATCTATTCGATGGATCTTCTTATTTACCTTTTTGACGATTAGTTTCTTTGATCTTAAAATTAAAAGAAAAGGTTTGTCTAAAGAAAATTCAAAAATTAGTAAAATTTATTTATTGCTTCTTATAGTTCAGTCGTCAATTCTATTATTTCAATTTTTTTTTTCATACGATTATGAGTGATTCATAATAGGGATGAAGTGGGTTGTGTAAATGTCAGCAATTTAAGTTCCGTAAATTAAGCAATTTGTTTAAGATGTACTTTTAATCTCGCAATTCAACTTAAAAATATGAAGAATATATATCATTATACCATTTTTATATGATTGAAGATGAGTAATTCTTCAAAGCCACTTAATTTGAGAAGTGTTAGTAACATGAATTCCTGAATTTAATGAAATAAAAAATTAGTTCCCGAATTTTTAATTTGTTATTCGTGTTAATTCTGTAATCAATAAAGGTAAAAAGTGAAAAGAAAATAGTTTTTAATTTATATTTCATCTTTTATATTAGTTTATATATGTATTAAAAAGTGCGTAAATTATTATAAATTCTTAATACATATATTCAATTATTATAGATAAAAAATATTAATTCACATAGTACCTCATTTTTGTTATCTTTAATAGGATATTTTAATTTGTCCTCAAATATTTTTGTAGTACAAACATAAAATAACCTTTATGTCCTAATCAACAGAAATTAAGGTCCAACACCTTCATATTTACTATGTCTTTATTTTGTGTTTTTTTTTACTAGAATATAAAGATAATTTTACATGTATCACAAAAATACTTAATGTGTCATTTAGGACAATCTATTAAAAATAAAATAGATCAGTTATTGTTTGAACTATATAATGTGATGGATGAAACAAATATTTATGAAATATTTTTAATTTTTTTTCTCCATGCATATTTTTAGCACATTTAGACATATTTTTTTTTCTATAATTTGCATATTTTTATCTTCTTGGATCATTATAATATTCTTTTATCATTTATTTTTTATGTATGTAGGAAGGAAGAATTTTAACCTAGGATAAAATAAAACTTAACAAGGATATAATAATGGGGAAAGAAATAGAAACTCAAATATCACCATATCTTCCTACATAGTGCACAACACTTGTGGAACATCCAAGATTAACTAGAATATTTTAGTCTTTATATGTCACTTAGGCTCATCTTTCTATAGTTTATTACATATTGGGTCTTCTTTAATTTATGAATTTTCTTTTTCTTTACTTACAAAAGGGGTTTAGAAACTTTTAGGAGAGACTGTTTTTTTTTAAAAAAAAAAATTAAGGTTAATCTATATTTCTTCTCATTATCTTTTTTCTCCGTGCTCGTGTTCTCATAGTTTAAATTCACTTTCGAAATCAAAGTTAATGAAGGATAAATTCTTAAAAAATTGTGAGATATAATCATACTTTATCTCTTTTTTTTTTTAACATTTATATTTCTAGTATGCTTATTATCATTTTATTGTTTTGTTGGTTGTGTAAGAGAGTCGTTTTGTCTAATTAGTGATACAAACAATTATTCTTAGCAGAAAAATAATGACATTTTTATATGATATAATTTATTATAATTAAATTGACCTAAAATTATAAGAATGAATTAGTGATTGAAAGAAGAAAAAGAAAGAAGAGACAGTAGATCTGAATCTTTTTCTTAATAAACTAACAATAAATATTTATGAATAAAAAAAATTGAATTTTAATGTTTATCTGATAAAATTTGATCTCTCAACAACTTAATGCTATTGATAACATAAATCTTGATTAAATTTACAATAGTAACTACTCTTTTATCTATTAAAGACCAAAAAAAGTTTCTCTCTCTTTTTACTGTAATTTATTACTTTTTAAAATGAGATCTGGAATAAAAAATAAAGGTTAATAGTTATTCTTTTAATTTGTTGCAGATATGGTTGCTCTTTTTTATTAACTTCTATTGATTGAGAGCACAGGTGAGGCAATAATTTCTCGTTTTCAACCCTCTAATCTGCCCACCCTGCTTTTGCTAGACCACGGCAAGTCTGGTGCTCTGCGCCTGATTTAGTGCTGGTAACTAACCATTACAAGTATATATAATTGCAAATACTTATGGAATGCTTCTATTGAAAACAATGAAAAAACATAAACCAAATTATAAAAAATTGCCAACTTAAAGTCAACTGCATAACTACTTCAAAATGACAATATATATATATAAATTCCCATTAATTCTTTTATCAATCACACCTACAACATTGTTGGTTCCTCTGCTTTAGTTGGTGTGTATTCATTTCTCCTTTCAGGTTTACCCAAAAAGTAGTAACATCCAATGAATGAGAGCATGAACAAGAGTTTCTATACATTGGTTTTAGTAAGCAAATCAGTGGCAAATTTTAGGAATCAAATACAAATCATTTTTTCTCCTAACAGACAAGCCAAATGATTCACTCATGTCAAGTTCTTCAGGCTTGTCCCCATTAGGCATCTTCCAATCAAAATGGAAAAGCAAATTTGCTAGTAAGAGTTCAACATTAGCAATGCCAAATGTACTTCCTGGACACATCCTCCTTCCAGCACCAAATGGAATAAACTGAAAATCTGAACCTTTGTAATCAACTGAGCTATCAAGGAACCTTTCTGGACAAAACATCTCAGCATCAATCCAATAGTTTGGATCCCTTCCAATAGCCCAACCATTAATAATAACCTTGCTCTTGGCTGGTATTTCATACCCATTAATTTCACATCTCTCACTACTCTCCCTTGGTAGTAAAAATGGAACAGGAATATGTAGACGCAGTGTTTCTTTTATTACTGACTTTAAGTACTTGAGTTCACGGAGGTTAGCATCATCTACATGCCCTTTTTCACCAAAGACCCTTCTTACCTCAGCTTGCGCTTTCTCCATGACACTTGGGTTTTTGACAAGTTCTGACATTGCCCACTCTGAGGTTTTAGCTGAAGTACCACTTCCAGCACTGAAGATATCCTGAAAGAAATGCTAAAATGATCACAATTGCCAACAATTTGTTTCAATATGGTATATGTAATGACAATTGACAACTCCAACTGAACAAAGAGTTAATAAGATTTTATCAAGTAATTTCCATGGCAAACTTGTTTTTTTTTTTCAAATTCAAGAATTAGAGACAGATTTTACTTAGGTCTTTGTACAGTAATTTCTTCATTTAAATGTATGTGAGAGTAATTGAAAGTGCAGCATTTTCAAGTCAATAGATGGAACTAACAGTTGGTGTTCAAAATCTAAAGTCCTATATACATCTTTATAAGTGTTTACAGGAAGAAAAAAAAGAAAGTAAAATAAAATAAATTCTTTTTATAAGTTAAAATTAATTTATACATTTATAGAAATTTTTTTATTTACGTTTTTTAAAAATTTATTTTAATTTATACATAAATTAATTTTAATTTATAAAAAATACTTCATTTATTTTAATTTCTTATTTGATTTTTTATATGTATTTGTTGAAAAGTTTTGTTTTGTTTTTTTTTTTTCAAACAGGGTGTATATGTACTATGATTCTGGCTTTTCCCCTTCTGCAAGTAGCACCTAACAGTCTTTAACAGAGAAAATGTTATAACCATCTAAGGCAACAGGAGTTAATTGATCCTTAATGATATCTATTTGGACTTTGGAGCTATTTTAGAAATTGTGTGATATGTAATTGCAAAACACTAACCAAAATGGTTGCTTTGATAACGTTGTCAGATAGAGGATGCTCAAGGTTGTTCTGCTTCTGAAGCTTTAGTAGGACATCGACTAGATCCTCTCCTGTTTTATCATTGGTTTCCTTTGTTTCTGAACTTGTGTCCCTGTGATCTCTCACAATTTTCTCTAGAATCCTATCTACTTCTTGATGTATCTTCTCAACTTTGGACCTTAATCCTGTCAAAACTTGAAGCACTTTAATAGGATACAAGTCAGCTAGGGAGAAACCAGCCACAACCTTTAAGACATCTTTCATAACAGCTATGAAAGCTTCTTGATCTTTGGATTTTCCCCCAAAGGCCACACGTGATGTTAAACCATAGGAGAAAGAATTAATCATCTTAGTGAGATTGATGGATGACCCTTCATTCAAACCTATCTCTTTAACAAGATTTGATGTCTCCTCCTCTCTAATTGCTTGAAATGATTCAACACGCTTTGGAGTTAGTAGCTCAAAGGTGCAAATTTTTCTCATCTGCCTCCAATAACTTCCATAAGGGGAAAAACTCATGCCCTTGGAACCATAAGATATAACATCTGCTGCAAGAAGATAAGGCCTACTTGAAAAATTGATGTCATGTGTCTTCATTACTTCCTTGGCCATTTCAGGGGAAGACACCACTATGGTGGAAAGTGCACCAAGTTTTATGTTCATGAGAGGGCCATATTGATGTGATAGTTTTGTTAGGCTACGATGAGGCATTGCACCAAGCTGGTGCAAGTTTCCTATAAGAGGGAGTTTTGGGGGTCCTGGTGGTAACTTGGAGTTTGAAGGCTTGGATTTTGTTCTCCAAAATATGCTAAACGCTGTGAACAAAAAGAGGAAGAAGGGTAAGATTGCAAGTGAGGGAATATTTTGGAGACCTAAGTCCATGGTTGTGACTTGTGAAGGAAAACAAGCTACCACCTCAGTTGTCTGATTGCAGAACTTAATGTGAGAATTTGTGGACACAATGATATGTGAGAATTTGTGGACACAATGATATGGAAGAGGGCAACATTTATTTTCTTAAAAAAAAAAAAATGAATGTTGTAGAGCAGTCTTTTCCCAAAGTGGACTTTAACGGATTGTCAGTGAGGAATCGAAAGTTCCAAACTCAAACATTAATTGCTGATGTTGCCAGGTGGCTGATGAGTGAGTCTCATTTTTTCCCCTCTATCTTGATTCTTTGGCTGTTTTTTACTTTATAACCTGTTCATCTTAATTCATGAATTTTTTTTGGGTCACTAACTGTACAACCAATGCAAAACACGTACTTATTCAGTAATGCATTGAGATGTTACTCAATCATAAGAAATTAATTAACAAAAAAATACTTATGACGAGAGCCTGATATCGTGGGATATACAAAATTTTCTTGAAAGTAAGATGAAATATATATAAAAACTTTATATATGTTAAAAAATATTTTTTATAATTTGTATACTTCAAAATAAGATCCTGATCTAATATATTGATTCTAAAAATTGTATTGACATTTTTATATTATAAAAATATATTAATATATAAAAATTAAGGGATAATAGTTCTAAGTACATTTAAATATTTTTAATAAATATTACAAATTTACAATCAGTTTATTTGATAT
>JAMLFT010008613.1:0-13521 GCA_026544285.1 Pachyrhizus erosus | reverse complement strand
TATTATTATTCTTAATGAATTCTTTTATTAAAGATAAAATATTTTTAAAAATAATAATTTAATATTTTTAACTTATAATATTTTAATAAATTATTTATAATGTTATTCATATTAATATTTTAAATTTTACAAAATATCAAATTATATTACATTATATTGTAATATGACTTACAAAATTTTTATTTTTTAAAATATAAGTATTTACAAATTTATATTAATTATTACTTATATTATAATCTTTTTATAAAGTTTGCTTTTTTATTTAAAATTGTTAAATCAATATAGTGGTAATTTTAGAACCACCGATAAATGTAAATTTTAATTGTTTTTTAAAGAACTATATATATTTTTAAAATATATATCATTAAATTATTATATTTAAAGTTTAAAACACTTATATGCAAATTAATTAGCGACAATTTTAAACTACTGCAAAATGTGATTACGTCTATATGACATGCATATTTCCTAACACTAATTAGTTTAATTTTTAGATGAAAAAGTCACATTAGAATTTTTTTTAAAAATGAAGAACAATTTTTAAAAAAATAAAAAAATTAATAAATAAATTAGAAGATAAAAAATAATTGTTTAAAATTTTTATTCTTTAATTCCAAAGCGGAAATGCTTGTTGGGTCTTTTTTCTCAAGAGTTTCTAAGTCTAATTACTCATTCATTTTAGGCCTTCAACATATATCAACTAATAAGACTCAGACTAGCCCTCATCAACCAAGCCATTGGATCCTTCGTACGTGGGGGACATGGATACAAACAATACTCCAAATCCCGAGTCTAATCTTAAGAGTTAAAAAATAAATGTGAAGTTTCACATTAAGGAAAAATAAATAAATTAAATAATATATAAATAAAAAATATTTACAATTTAATATTTTAAAATTTGAGATTAAATATAGTATCAAGTTCAGTCATATAACATTTTTTAATTATTGATAAAAGACACCGTTGTTGGATACCCCTGAAAATGACCTGCACTTAATAAATTAAATCTCTACATTTTGCCACGTCATCTAATTTTTGTTTTACATAAATAAAAACAAATTAAAAATTGTAAACAAACCATGTTTATCCCACGTTTACTGTTTTTCACCATCGCAACTCAAGGCACGATCAATGGGAAAGAGAATTATGAACGTAGGAGCGCACCTAATTTGCTAGGAAATCATGAATCATGAGAGGATCAAAACTTGACTGCGAGGTTGCGACGCATGTCATATGCCCATCTTCAACCAGCATAGTCCATGTTACGTGCATCGGCAATACTGTAAGTCTGGCTTCCCATTCTTAGATTTGTTTCATTTTATACTTTCGTACATTACTGTAGTTGACACGCTGTGTTTGATTAGTGGTGGAGAATTACTGAAATGTTAAAACATTCTCTGATATGATAAGCCAGAGTTCTCGTGATATTTAAACAAAATGGTTCATGAACATATTGGTACGTACATGTTAACTAGGGAGGTTGTCATAATATGACTATTGACTTCTGGATGGTACATGGAGGATATATCATCGGACAGGAATAAATGAATAAAAAATGTATAGCATTGTATCTTTTCTTCTGAAGGACTTCAGGCTGATTTTAGAATTTAGGAGAAAGGATTGTTGTCACACATACGTTCATGACTTACAGATGCATTTACGTGTAAAACTTATTGGCATGTGGGCTGCTAATGTTAATGTCATAGTTGTTTTTTTTTTTTTTGAAAAATGTTATGTCATACTTATATCTTGGATGATGTTTAGCATGAATTCCTGTTTTTTATTTGCTTCTTACAGTGTGTTAACTGTATAAAGCATTAGTATAGAGTTTACACATCATTATGGATGTATTATGCTTTATCTCACACCTTAGAAATTTTAAGCAACTAATAATTTATCATCAACTCGTGTTTTATTCCTCAAACTCTTCATAATCAACAGGATAATTTGGCTTTGTATGTGGAATCCCTCCAATGACTTGCAACAGGTTCTCTTGTTTGAGCTAGTTCATTGAGTTGAGTAGTTTATCCATGCCCTAAAGTTTTGTGTAGAAAGTTTAATATGATCTTGGGTGTTATATGTTTGTTAAAGGAGCCACTAAATTATTAAAAATAGATTTTTGGGCGAGGAATTGTACTATAACGAGAATATCAGTAACAGATCTAAAAGAATCTGATAAAAAGGAGTGTCTAAAAAAATGAACAGTCTTCCAAAGTACATGTTAAATCGTATTTACCTTGTATTGTTTCTGAGACATCCAAATTGCAGCCTCCAGATTTTCTTTACCATTTTTTATGATTCTTTGTAATGCAATAGTCAACTACAATACTCTCAAATGGTTAACTTTTCTTTTATTTTCTTTTCCTTTTCCTTTTATATTTGGAAAGCTTGTTCTTCTCACTTCTAGCCATTACCTCAGAAATTAAAATGTCTGTATACACTATAT
Source organism: Pachyrhizus erosus (assembly GCA_026544285.1). NCBI lineage: Eukaryota > Viridiplantae > Streptophyta > Magnoliopsida > Fabales > Fabaceae > Pachyrhizus > Pachyrhizus erosus. Next base: position 11,075 of record JAMLFT010008613.1, on the reverse strand, counting down.
AAGGCTTTTTAAAGCGCTTGACTTCCATAGCACGAGTGACTTGAGAAATTCCATTACCTGTAGATACAATGTTAAGATAAATTCATGTCAGGAGCAAATAATACCAACATGCACAACGAATTAGACCTAATAAGCTATATAGCATTTTACAGTATTTGTTAATAGCAGTCTTTTTAATACAAAAAATGAACAAACAACTACAAGAAAACTGTCCAACGAACTATATAAACTCAGTTACAAATGAGATTTACCTCTGATGGATCACGAAGAGAGTAAATTGCGTTGCTTTCTTTTGGTGTTGAAGACACCAAGATCCCATAACCTTTATTTCCCTCTCTCAAAACCTGAACAGATTGTTTCAGGTCAGTATTAAAGAAATCAACAGAGCAAAAGCAAAGACAAAAGTGAAAATACATGAAATAGGTGCAACCCGCAACATTACTGAAAGCTAAATATTACCTTAAATGCATCTTCGTCGGTCCGATCATCTCCAATATATATAGGAAGCACATCATCACAATTGTTTAGCCCTAAAAAACAATACGTCTAATGTCACTCTTTACTGCAAAACAATGAACTGTGATCTTTAAGGAAAGTAACCGCATTAAAAAAACAAAAAAAAAATGAACTCACCAAGCGACTCAAGTAAAAACGTGACAGCTTTTCCCTTATCCCAGTTAATCACAGGTCGGATTTCTAAAACCTGAAAAATAGTAAGCAGAAATTATAAACGAGAAAACATCCGTTTTAAAAATTGAACAGTTGAATCTCCTAAAAAAATGAGTCAGAAGGTTTGCTTTGGCTCTAAGCAGTACCTTTCGCCCATGAGTTAAGCGCAAACGCGGATAGCAATTCAGAACATCATGAACACGTTGCCCCACCAAATCCCAATACTGTATTATTAAATTGAAAGAAAAATATTTACAAACATAGCAAGGTAACAAGTTTGGAAAAAAAGTATTAAGCATAAAAACAAAAACCTATACCTTTTCATCTACATTCCGGTAGTGCACAGATACACAAAATTTATTGTTCTCGACTTTAGCTCCTTTGATGTCTTTCGTACACTCATCAAGATACTTAAGTACCTGCCACAAGCATAAGCCAATCAGGATACCAAGTTCTAATGAAGAAAAAAATATTGAAAGACATTCATGTTAGTATTTTTCAAATCCATACCTCATTAATCATGGGCAGAAATTCAGCAGCTGGTTGGAATAAATTTACTTCCTTGCCCTGTAAATTTAAAAGTCGTAACAAAAGCCACTTAATTAAAAGAATTCAAGAAAATGAGAGATTCATAAAACAGATGACAGAAAATTTTCAACTCCCAGTGCCTGTTTGTCTGTAGACCTAATGCAATTTGGGTGATTATCAGATACAGATTGTCTAACAGGGCCAATGATGTCCATTCCATGACTACCAGCGTAATAGAGCTCTGTTAGTCCTACAAATTGATATACCTGAGCCAACAGGTGTAGTACGATAGTTAGAACCGACACCTGACAAGGAAGCTTCTTGAGAGCAGGAGTATACGCAGTTGTGTTCAGATAGATAAGGGAATTAAAAAGAGATAGAAAATTATCTGTGTTTTCTTAAATTATTCAATTACCTTGTCACGACTTCTTCCACTAATTATTGCTGTTGGAAAATATTCCGCCACCTTTTTAACAGCAACACGCATCTGCGGAGTAGACAAGATAACAATTAGCCAAAGAAAATTGAGAAAAGAATAAAACCTAGTTGATGTTATGAATAGCAAACCCAGGGTGTGTACCACATACATTGTCCGACATGAAAGCACAATTAGGATTATCCACAATCGGTGAAAGAGTTCCATCATAATCCATAAACAACGCAATTCTTTTCCCTTTTGCGTAGTTCGTGATTTGATCAAAAGATGTAAGTGCTGATGGGTATTTTAGCTGTGAAATTAACAAATATGAAAAAAAGAAACAGCGTAAATAAGCCCCTTACAACTGTGAAATTCAGAAAATAACCAAAAGGGAAGTATGTAATACCAGCCAGCTAAAATAAGCACCGGCAGTATCAGAATCAGAAAATGCAAACCCATGGTTAACATCCTTTGTTATCTTCCTGGCTTGAGGCGAAGATGATTTCATGGCATCCAACCAACCACTAGAACAAACATCTTCAATAATTCTTGTCTTATTCCTTGGGATAGTCAATAACATTCCATTTGTAAAGGTTGTCCCAGTATGGGAGTAAGGCAACAAATTGGAATGCACACCCAGTCTAGAATTTGTTACAGTTGCGGTATCAATGAGAACAGGAGTATGATTTGATTTCAAGTCCATGGGATCCAAGTTTTAAATCAATTTACAGTCTAGTAACAATGTAAGAACTTTAGGAGTATTGAGCACCAATCGAACTAATATCTGTCAGATTTCAACGTCACCCAACTCTTTTATCAATAAAAAACCACCTCTTTAATGTTTTCTTGTCACTGCTCTTGGGGTAGCAGTCCATCAACTGCTGAGCTCCTGAAAATAATGATCATATAATCGATTTACTTTCACGTACTTGAATATCAGGTGACTGGAATAATTTAAACAAATGGAAATTGAGTTTGAGTCCTCTTTTTCAGCTTCTTATATCAACCATGGAAGTGATAAAAGAGTTGCAGGCATGTATTTGAAACATGATTTTTAAATATGAAAAAAAAATAGTTCAAAATAATAATATACATCCAATAAAAATGGAGAAACAACTTGTAGGTCTGATGCATGTCAGATAAAATGGTGCACATGAAAATGCTAAAATCAATATCAAATCAATAAATAACAAAGACGCTTGAGAGATATGGAAGTTATACTGTGAAACACATGAAGCAATCAGAAGCAAGAATGGGGAGCAGAGAGCGGAAAAGTGAAAGTAGAGACAGCTTTAGGAACAGCTGTTATCAAAAGCATAATTATATAGCAGAAATTTTTAATAATCATTTAAAAAATAAAAAGAAAGGAAGTATTATTGATTCTTCCTATCATTTATTTATTCAATAGAAGGACTCTTCCTATTAATGATTGGTCTAAAAATGCAATTCACTAAATTCCAAATAAAGTCGTTAAAGGGTCCATCCTACTTGTAGTGAGCTATATACATACACAAAGCACAAGCTGGCTTTAATTGACAACTAAACATTATAGAGGTTTACCTTGAACTATAGTTGAGTAATATACAGGAGTTAGGATCATGTATATTCATTTACTTGTATAAGAGAAGGTTGAAAGAGAAAAAGCATCTATGACAATTGCATGCACTTACATTCTTTCTTGCTTTAGTAATTATAATTAGAATATAAAAAAGGAAACTATTTAGCAAAAGGGAAGAGGAAAATTAACAATTTTTGGACTTTATCCTTTATTGTTGCTAATAAAATTGTACAGCAAGAGCAGCTAATGAACAGAAGAATTAATATATTTTTCACACCATATGTCCCTTAAGTAATTAACTATTATATTGACAAAAAGAGACACTCATATAACCCGTACCAAAGGTCAAGTTCTCCTTGCAGATTCAAATCTTTCCATATAAACTCAATTCCTCCAACTTAACAGGGATAACAGAAACCCATTTTAAGAAAATCAAATCATAAAATACTCTTCCACGCTTGATTGCTAAAGGGTACTCCACTCCAGGAAAGGTTTCAATCAGTGAGAATTGAACATGACAATGATGAATGTTGTAGATATTTATTAAAGAATGGACAAACTACTTATATCTACCTACAGAGTAACAATTAATTAAATCTGACAAATGATAGAAATCACTAACAATGACTACAACATGACGCATAATAAATATAAAAACAAACCAAACTACACTAAAAAAATCAGGAATTAAAAAATCCAACAACTATTACCAAGCAAAATGAAGATAAAAAATTTCAACAGCTTAAGTGTGCTAAGTTGTTAATGATTATTAAAACAATTAAGAAATGTTGATTTTCTGCATAATGTTAAGATGTACTACCTCACTTAGTGGACACAAAAGAGAACAATATTATATACAACCACACCTCTTGGGCCTACAAAGAGTGGGAGTCAATAATACATATGGACCCAACACATAAAGATTCTACAATGAAATAGACAAACTGACATAGAATATCAATAAAACAAAGACAAAAAATAAAAATTTTCCCAAACTTTGTAAAGCTCATTTCCTTCAAAACCAAACGTAAATTACCAGTTTTTCCACGGTATAAGTTTAAAATACTCCGAAAGACAACCCCAAGACCGGGAAATTGAACACAGAATGATGTAGACTTCAGAAATTGACTCTTTCCTCACTTTCTTTATATTTTTGCATTCTTTTATATGGTTCACATTAGTTTACACGATTAGGACAATAAACAATTAGACTAAAAAAAATCAAGGGTGTAAACAAACAACATCACATCAGCATAATCAAAAACAGGTTCAGGAAAGACAAATGAGAATCAATAGTCGACAGCACCCATCTCGCGGTTGGGATAAACTGAAAAAAACCAAATTAACCAATCACCCAAGGATCGGTCAGAGTATAATATGATTAACTAGAAAAAGAAAATGAACAAAAAAAATAAAATTCTATCAAAATGAATTGAAAACAGAAAATAAAAAGGTGGATTAGAATGCTAGACTCTGACCAGCTCCGAAAACTTTTACTACGAGATTAATTAATAATAATAATAATAATCACTAAAAGCGAAGGTAACACGGAACATTCACAAGTCAAAACAGCACCGACCCTTTTGAAAGTCAAGCGTTTTAACCGATCGGCACCGAGAAAAAAAACAAAAAGCAAGCAAATAAAATAAACAGAGGAAAGGGGGCAATGAAAAAGAAGAAGAAAATGAAACATACTTTACCTAAAAAACGAGTTCCAACCACGGGAAGAAATAAATGAGAGTAGTCATGAATCTTCAGAATCAAAATGCAGATTCTCGTCAAATAATCTTCAAAAAAATGAAGCTCCAGTCAGAAGAGGAATACCGAATTAAAAGATGCAAATACCGATATTTTTAGTTTGGCGGCCAACAAATAAATAGGTAGTGATATTTTAAAATAAGATAGAGGTAGAAAATCCATAAAAGATTGTGGTTTGGAAGAAGCTAAAAATGGGGTAAAATTATGAGCAGGCAAATAGGGACACAGAGACAGTAGGGAAGGCAATGCGTTATTTGTACTTTGGACGAGAAACACAAAAACGAAATAATACTCACATGAAAGAAGAAGAAGAAGAAGAAGAAGAAGAAAAACAGAAGGCAGGAAACGGTGCAGAAAGCAGAGTAAAGCGGCGAAGAAGAGAAGAGAGAAGAAAGAAAGTAGTAGATAAGAATCATGGTATTTATAGTGTTTTGCCCCTCACGAAACGTGTTTTACAAGGAAACCTTCCTCGGTTGTTGAATTGGGAAACACCACCAATAAAAAAACGCCCCCCGAAATCTCCGACTCCATACCTCTTCTCGCCCTCGCGCGTGCTATACACTCTCCAACTATAAGCTGGCAGCGCGTGAGTTCCTTATGATTAATGCATTACCAAAGTACGGAAACGAGATTTGATTTCATTGGTTTGCGAACCGTTTTTTTATTATTATTAAAATAAAGTAATATGGGGGAGTGGGTCCTGCGGAGTATGTGGAGACACGTGGCGGAGGGAAAGCACGTGGGAACACGTGTAAATGAGACGAGGTCGACATGGCCATGTTGGGGAGCAGGGCCCGCCACGTACGTGGGGACGACGTGTGGGATCGTGTTGTCCCTTTCGGTGACGGTGTGAGATGGTCCCACGTGGCACTAGTGGGGTCCACGTTTGGATGAATGATGGCCTCATAATGAGGTGAAGTGGCATGGGAATGGCCGATATTGTCAAATCCCATCAAACCAACACATGTCTACAGTACCAATAAATAATGTGGTCAAGCTTCACATTTATTTTCCCTTGGATTGCATTCATTATTACACTTACGTAGTATATCGTAATTTTTATTTTTTTTTTAATTTCAATATTTTTAATTTAAATTAATGAGTTAAACTTAAGTTTTTATCTTCCACTAATTAAGGCTGGGCTTAAAAAATTTTACTCAACACTAAATATGCGTAAAACAAATACATAAAAATAAATATTCAAAATATCTACATATAATCTACAAACATCACAATTCAATAAAGTTTCTGGAAGGCAAGTTGGAACCTATATCGAAGAGAAGAGGTCTCATGCATAATTGCGAGTAGTGAGTTGTTTTCCTAACAACGAAATGTCAGTCTGGACCCATACTCGAATAAATAGAATAGCCTTTCGCTCATATCGTATCGTTGCATTAACATTAATCTTCATCGGCTTCTTCCATTTTGAGTCATTGACAAATATGCAAGCATGACATCATCAAACCAGAAACCTTTTTAATCAGACCCATCAAGTTTTAAATTCATAAAACCTTCCCTAAATGCCAAGCATGTGGTTTCTTTATCACCACACCCCATATCCAAGCTATAATACTATCACTGGTGATTCTTAATAATGCAAACATTACAAATTAACATAATTATTGTATAGAGCTACATTCATAATCCGAAATTGGGGGAGGGGGTTTATTTATGACCCACCAAGATGTAGTATCCACACACATATATATGGATGTGTAAAATAAGATGAGTCATAATATCAGAGCGCATAGCGTGAGAAGAGTAAATTTAAACTATATAACTAAGTCTAAATAATTAATATTAAGAGTTATTTAACATACCACCACTTAAAAATAGTATATATATTATGTTATATTATCTTCACTCCTCTCACTATTGTATATATATATATTCGCGTCACACCTGTGTGAAAGTTCTCTTAATCTATTGCTTCACTAGCGTCGATTTAATTTTTTGTCTCTATCAATAACTGTGATGCCAGGGTTGGCATGTTATTCTAATGCAAAATTTTGGAAGACAAAGTTTCCATAAGACGAGAAGGTGTCGTATAATTTTTTAAATATTAAACTTCTCCTTAAATTTGGTGGATGTTAAACTTTAAAAGGACAATAAATAAATATTAAAATAGATGTGTAATAAAATAAAAAGAATATAATAAAAAATTATTATATATGAAAAAATATTAATATGACATTTATCGAGTAAAATATAAAAAAATCAATTAAAATAATTTAAACACGTACAAAGAAAATTATTGGAAACACCGACAATAATAATAGATCATATAAGTTTTAATTAACATGTGAAAAGGGCAGAAGGATATAAAAACAACATTAAAAAAAATTATTAAAATAGATCTTTTATTGTGATTCTGATAATTTTGTCTATGATGGAGCCCAATACTATAATTACCATTTTATAATCCACATGTGTCCTAGCTCCCTTAGGGGAACAAAGGATTTTGTTGTTGTTGTTGTTTTTCGTGAATTTAGATAAAAATTGTATCAAAATATTTTTATAATTCATGATCAGCATTACTGGTGAAATTAAATGTAATTAATTAAAAAAATTTAATTAACCTGAATTATCTTTTTACTTATATTTAAGATAAAAAGAGATGTATACTTAAAAAATATAAAAAAAAATATTTGATTACTGTTAAAACCATAAATAATAATATATCATGCATAGAGTATTATATTATTTAAAAAAAATTATAATAAAATATTTATTTTTACTCATACATATTACATTAAATTTGGACAAATAATAATAACTTTAGTAAATTATATCTCATATTATAATCACTTTTAGTAGAGAGTATTTAATTAGCATTTTAAAAAAATTTAAAACTTATATATATATATATATATATATACATTAATTGTTGAAAAAAATCTTTATCTATTATACTAATTTAGTTTATCAGTTATTAATTTTTTATAATATAAATAAATAAATTCAATTACTATGCAAGACATGTATAATTTTGATATATATCATATTAGTAATAATTACTTATTAATAATTTTTTAAACATTATCAAATATATACATTAAAATTATTATAAATCATAATTGAAGAGATAATCACAAATCAATATCTTTAATTTTTTATTTTTTAAATATAAAAAATAAATACATAAAAATCAATTAATAAATATATAATTTTAAATATTCATTAATGACATCATTAAAAAATCATTATCTTTCTTTTAATATCTAATAATAAAGATGTATTTAAAACTTATTTTCTATTAAATGTCTCACTTTTTGATTGCGGAAAAATTAAAAATTAAAATAATTAAAAAATATTTAATGTATCCTTATTTTAAGAGGAAAAAATATGTCAACTTTTTTTAATAAAAGATACGTATATTTAATAGTTGAGATCAATCATTCATTCAAAAATTTATTACAAATTCTTATTGCTAGTAATTTTGTTATAATTTTTAATTAGTTTTAAAACCATAGAATTATTTTTAATTGGTTCATACCAATAGTGTAAAGAATCATACCGATAATGCATGAAATTCAGATTCTTACTCGATTACTTACAGAAATGAGTTTAAATGTTTAATTCAAGTATTTATTTTATTACATCCGTATTCATGTCCAATATATGGTAATAAATATTCTAACATCAATGGAATAAATATTTAAAAGAGGTCATCACCATCACTCGTCAGACTCGCTGTCATTTACCACCTTCAGTTCAAATCTCTACATCCTCATTCGATTCTAGCTTGCTTGTATCTGAAACCTCCTTAAGTTCATGATAGAAAGTTACTATTTTTATGATTTTATATAAAAGAAGATTAATTCAAAATCGTTTTAGATTGAAATAAAAAAAAAGGATGAATTAATTTTTTTTAATAACCTTGCATGTCTAGAAGCTTAATCATTAATGTAATTATACATTATGTAATTATTTTATTTAGTGTTTTAAACGTGTTCTTTTAGTATTTTTATTGTATGTTATGTGTGATACATATATGTAATCGAGTGGTTATGTGTGATTCATATATATGAGGTGAGATGTGACTCTACGTTACTCTAAAATATCATTTCATCGTCTTAAAGTAAGCTATGGCTTCAACAACACTGGACCTTTTACCAACCTCAGATTCTATACATCACGGTTGATCCAAGGCCTCAATCTCCATCTCTTTAAATTGGTTGCTATTTTAAATTATCTAAGTTTCATTTCACTAAAAAATATGTCATTTAATTAATTTTTAACTCCTATAAATTTTTATTTGAAGATTAATTAATTATTTTTATTATATTTTCAGTTTCAATAATAGTGTTAGATATGCATGATGATGTTATATCATGATGGTGACCTTAGATATTTTAGTATTGCATCTTAATATAAACATAAAAAGGCATTGTCGTAGGTTGTCCCCATTTTCTTTTTAAGAATAATGAATATCGGATTGCAAAATTCAACGCGGTGAAGAAGAATAATGAATATCGGATTGAAAAATTCAACGCGGTGATATCAGCCTCAGGGAAGAGGGCACACATACAGTTTCAATTTACACCAAAATGCTTTCAATAGCCTTAAATTCTAGAAAGTCCAACCTTCTGGGTTCCAATGCCAACAAACTAATATTCACCAAACTCAATAATATGTTTGATTAAGGAGAAAAAACAAAACTCCAACCAGTTCTTGGTTTCTACAAGCCACACGCTTCCATGCCTAGTAAATCAAGTTTACTAAATTCAACCATATATTTTTTTTAAATGTTTTTCTAATAACTTTATCACGCATATTTTGACTTTGTTATATAATTTTTAATCTTTTTTATTTAGTAACAGTTGATACTTTTTTAATTATATTATTAAACTTTTAACCCTATTAGTTATTATATTTAGTTTTTAAATATTTCTTAAAGTATATCTATTTCTTCTTCTTCTTTTTTGTCATATCATCTACTATTATGTACTTGTTTTTCTTTTTCCCTCGTCTTTTCCTTTCCTTCACTTGCAAAGTACATACATTTTAAAAAATCGTGAAAACATATTTTTCCTATAGTTTAATTAAGATTATTTTGAATTAACAATCAATTATAAATAATTACACTTATTTATTTCAGTCAAATGATAAATTTATATTGAAGTGATTACAAGGTTATTAAATAAATTAAATAAGATATTTATGTTGTATTAAAATAAATATTGATCGTGAAAAAATATTAACATTTTTTATTTTCATTAAACACATAAATTAGATGTATTTTTTTTTATCAGTGGGAACACATACAAAACAGCAAAGAAAAAAGCAACCTAACTACCCCTTGAATCATATCCCCCATCAAAAGCGGATACAGCCCTGGAGTTTTTCTAATGTTTTTAGTAACATGTTTTATTATTATTTTTTATGTTTAGTCATGTATAAAAGTGATGGAGAGTAGCTTAGCTCTAGTGAATTAATTGTTTATAAATATTTTTATACATTTGAATTATTGCTCAATTATTTATATATCACTTAATTTTTATTTAACCAAAAAATGTAGGATTTGTTTTCCAACGCCCACATGTGACTTATTCCGATTTTCAGCTTGAGCTTGTATTCTAAGCTGCTTGGATTTAAGAGTATGGCTATGCTTAAAAAACATATTCAAAAAGTTAGTTGAAAGTTAAAAAATTAGTTTATTAAATTATAAGTGTTTGATAAAATTATTTATCGAAATAGTTCAAAATTTAAAATAATAAAAATGAACATATTTATATAAATTTTAATTTAATTTTATTTTTAAAATATATATTTTAGGATATATATAATTTTAATTTTTAATTAATTTTAAAGATTTATAATTTATATTTATAAATCAATTATTTTCATTATATTTTTTTCTTTTTAATTATTACTTCATTTCATTTTTATTGTTGTGAAAGATTAAAAAATTGTTCTAAAAATTTTGTTATTTTAGTCTTTTAATGTAGTATTAATTATTATTTTTATTTATATTCTTAATATATTTTTAAATATTACTATTATTGTGTATTCACAGGAAAATTAATTAAAATTAAAGTTAATTTAATAAAAAAAAATTATTTATTAAACAATTTTTTTATGTATAAAAAATATAAAATGAGAATTAAAATGAAACTGAGAGAGTATATTTTTAAATATTGT
>JAMLFT010008612.1:0-13526 GCA_026544285.1 Pachyrhizus erosus | reverse complement strand
TTTTTGTTAAATTATATTTTAATATTCTTTATTAATTAATTTAATATTATTTATTATTTTAAATAAATAAAATTTATTTTTCAGGAAAAAAGAAATTATATCTAAGCCTTCTGTCTTAAATAATTTCCTTTAGAAACCCAAAAGCTCTCACTCTTGGGTTGGTGATGTACTCTTTCATCCCCTTCCTCATCCCATTCATGTCCTCGAGATAGGAAAGACTAAACAGGATTTGTGAGCTGTGACACACATAGTGGCATGAAGACACAAGACAGTGCAGTGTTTTTGGTTTCTTCCATGTGAGTCAAGTCATTAGCGTACTTATTATAGACCCGTTTCCAACCAAGTCCAACGCACCTTTTTCCTTGTTCAGTATGCTGTTCTGTTCCACTGCCTCCACGGTCACTTTTCCCTGACCCACACACTTCAAACATCATATGATACTAATGCAAATAACCGAACCACGCTGCTAAAAACTAGAGACACGCCATTCCCTTTTCTCTCACATCACCGACCCAACAAGCTCAAATTCACTGTGCCATGCCATGGACCTCCCCAGCCACAAGTTCTTTCAACCTCTATCTGCATTGGCTCCACATGGGGTAAGAATCCCACATTTCAATAATGTCCTTTTGGCTTCAATTTCTTTAAGGCGTTTCTCAATCACTTTTCTACTCATTTTGTGATTCAGGAACCACTCACTGAGACCAACATGAGCTTGTATGGGAAAAGCAAAGACAACCCTTTTGCAGATGACTTCCCTGACCCACTTTGCAAACTCAACCTAAAGGAAACCTCTGAGTTTGTCAAGTCATTACCTGTGCCAAATGGCAGAGCTGAAAGCAGAGGCCACTCAGTTTCACAACAGAGGAGACTATTAGAGGCACCCTCTACACCTGGGAGGCCAGTTTTCACCTTCAGCTCTGGCCTTCCAAGAAAGAGTTTCCCTTCCAAATGGGATGATGCAGAGAAATGGCTCATGAATACTTCTTGCCATGACTCACCTGCTCACAACAACAACACTGTCAAGGTTTCAGTTTCAGTTTCAGACTCCTCAAAGATCACAACCAGACAACAATATGATGATGTTGCCTTCAAGCAGCAAATAGAAGGTTTCTCAGACAAATCAAGGGTTACAGAAGAAAGGGTGTCTAAAGCTATCCCAAACTTCCACTGGTCTCCTTCATTGGACCACCACCATAACACACTCAGCGCTTTCCATGGCGTTAAAGACATTGTACTAAAAGGTGGGATATCACAGACTTAACTTCAAAATTTGACTTTATCCCTCCCTTTTCCTTTCCTTCACTATTTTTTCCCCATCTACCCTTTTAGCCATCGTTATCTCCCTGTTTCTTTTTCCTTTTGTCTTTATTTATATTCTTTATTTTCATAGACTTTAAATTGTGGGTAGGTTGAATAGTAAGTTTTTTTACAGGTTCATATTTCCCTGTTTTCTGAGCTGACCAGCATGATGGTAGTATATACTGATACTGTTTGCAACTTCTAACATAACCTAAGATTATATATCTCATGTATCAAATTTTAAAAGGAGTGTTAGCAACAAACTCGGCAAAACTTATTGAAACCTACAAAATTCTGAACGAGATTTATTAAAATAAGCAATGTCACAAATTTTTGTGATTTTCAATAAATTTAGTAACAAACAAATTTCTTTATCTTAATGGGGATGTACTTGAAATTTCATTGCACATAATATACATAATGAACTATACAATTTTTACTAATATGACAAGTTGTTGACATGTATGAATTGCAATGCAGATAAGTTCACAGACAGAATAGAGCCCATATTGCCAAATTTGAGATACTCAGAGCCGGCTAAGGAAGGATTCTTGTTTAGGAACCAAGGTGGTGAGGCAATGCAAGATGCTTGCACAGAAGTGGTTCAACATAGAGATATTGGGACTGAGATGACTCCTCTGGGAAGTTCCACAACTTCAAGATGCCACACCCCAGTTAAGATTTCATCACCTCCTCGCCATAACACTCCTGCAAGTAGGTCAGGACCATTGGCCTTAGCTAGTAATGCCTGCACTCTTGATGTTATTCAGCTGGAGGAGTGCCATTTTTCTAAGCTGCAACTAGGAACACAGTATGATATAGTTCCTTTAAATTGGAGCTCAAGTGAGGAGGAAGAAAAGGAAATATCTAAAAGCTTGAGGCATAATGCTAGCCACAAAGCTGATTCAGACTGCATAGCTGCTGCATGGGAAGAAGAGGAGAAGACTAAGTGTTGTCTTAGGTAGGTCAACCTTGATAGTTTCAGTGTATTGAATGCCGGGGGAGTGTTTTTTTTTTTTTTTTTTTAAATCACACACTATCACTTATGACACATTTTCAATATCATAAATAAGCTAATTAAATAAGGAGTAAGACTTTTACAATTTTGTAATTTTTAATAAATTTTCACAAGTGATAGAGAATGTGTTAAAGGATGTTGTTAGTATTTCTCTTGTATGCAGTTTTCTTCTGATATGTATGGCTGGAACTGAATTGTGATTTTGAGTTGTTACAGGTATCAGAGAGAAGAAGCAAAAATCCAAGCTTGGGTAAACCTCCAAAGTGCTAAAGCAGAGGCCAGGTCAAGAAAGCTTGAGGTATCTCACTACCATTCATAGAGTATATTCTGTATAACAAATTTGCACAGTTTCTTGCACAATAAGAGAAATAGGTAGAAAAGAGAAATGTGAATTAAAACGAGTGGTATAATAAAATATAAAGAGAAAAAATACTATAAAAAGTACGTTACCAATAATATAACTAGTATAAAAATGCTATTCTAAGCCGTAGATGTAATAGCATAACATAACTAGTACAAAAATGCTATTCTAACTTCTAAGTCATAATGGCTGTAATAGCCGTAATTGTTGAATGTTTATCCAAATGACAGCAGTTTAACCCCTTCTCTTAAATTAAATATTAAATATCAGGACAAGATTAACTCCAATCTCGAGATTAAGTATTCTTTTCTCGATGTAAAATAAACAGATTTTGATTTTAGTAATTTTTTTAATTCTTATTTCTCCAAAATCTAAAACATTTTTTGTTTTATAATAATCATATGAAATCGGTCAATTATTTGTGTTTGAAATAACTAATTGGTTTTGAAAGGAATATTATGAATTAAAAATGATTTCAAATTTAAAAAAATAAAATTAAAAACTGGAGTGACTAAGATCAAAATTTACTTATTTTAGGAAGACCGAGAACAATAATTTTAAATTTTAAAAAAATAAAAATTAATTAAAGAATATCTCACAGACTATAGTTAAGATTTGTCCATTTTACAATATCAAAACATATTTAATCCAAATTTTTAATATTTTAACATGTAAAGACAGTTTCCCGCTGGTTGTATGGCGGGCCCTACATTTTTTTGGCTGTCCTTTTTTGGTACTTGACTAGTTGCATTTGGCATTGAAATTTGAAATATGATAATTTGTTTGTAAGGACAAGATATCCATCACTGGAACTTTACACTTTTGGAAGCAGTTTGAACTGTTTGTGAGAGCAGATTACTGTGTAATGCACATGGTGTAGCCTGTTGTCCTAAGCAAATAGAAACCCAACACTATGTATACAGGTCTTATACATACACATACATTTGCTCCTGCTATCAACTTTTGACCACAATTCAATGCTTTGCATTTGCCGGGCATGTTGGTGACCTCTATTCCTCGAGCCACCCCCAACTCATGGACACCATTATATTATTATTTTCTTGACCAGTCCACGCTCCAATTCTTAGTCTTCCTCAATCAAATACATCTCCATCTTCATGCTTTACTCTTAATTAAGAAAAATATTCATCAAACTCTCAATTATAAAAATGAAACCCTGAAGCAATAATTAATGTTCATCATATAATATTAGGGACCACATGTTAACATTACATTTAAAAATCCGTGGGAAATTTGGGGCAATCTGAGTTGTCCAGTGTTATGTCAGCTAGAGTTTAAAATTTATAATAACTACCTTTGTCATATGTGTAAATTCGGCCGATTAAAACAATAAAAGAATAGCAATTAAGTTCTGAATGTTTATGGTAACATTATGTGAGGTACATGTGAAAAATGTTACTATTCTTTTTCCTTTGTTATTATCTTTACCTTGCATTGATTCCAAAGTTATTTGGCGGATTGATGAGTTTTCGCGTGTAAATAAATGTCTTGTTTGGGCTGTCAACAAAGGCTAGAAACATACTTTTGTGATGTAGTTGTTGGTTAAGAACTTGGACAGCTGGAGATGGATTGTAAATAGGGAATCAATATACTAGTATTCTATATATAGACCACAATAATAAAAACAAATTCCAAAGTTGAAAACTTCTAGGCATATTGTCTTTTTTAGCTTCTATTGTTAATAAGTTGTTTCTAAGTTCACAAAAGCTTTGAAATCGAACATAAATATGTTAAATAGTAGTACTATTACTGATTACCAAGCAAGTTTTCAACTCAAAGTTCAAAATCATGTCATTGAAACTAAGCATGTTTTATTGAAAATATTGGTAGGTGAAAATACAGAAGATGAGATCAAACCTAGAAGAAAAGTTGATGAAGAGGATGTCAGTGGTTCACAGGAAAGCTGAGGAGTGGAGAGCTGAAGCTAGACAACAACACTTGGAGCAAATCCAGAAGGCCACTGAACAAGCTCAAAAGATGGTTCATAAACATAACTCACAATTTTCAAAGCCCAGTTCATGTGGTTGCTTCCCTTGCAACAACAATCATCATTAACTATAATGTTGTTAGGACTGTCTAAAGAGGCTTGTTAAGGATTTAAGGATAAAAAATATTCAATAAAAGCAAAATTTTAATACATTGAAAATTTTAAAATGCTTTATTTTTATTTAATATTACTTTTAGTTGTTTATATAAGAACAAATGAGTAAATTTTTTTTTCTAATTATAAGAAATATAAATTTATTTTCAAATATATTAATTAGTCTTTTATACTTAATTTATTTTGAAGTCTATTAATTAGACATTTTTTCATTTTTCATTTAAGTTAATGTATTTATTGTTCTATTAACAATTTATTAATAAGACAATTTAAGTTACACTGAAAAAATTATCTCTTAAATTATTATTTAAACTATTTAATTTTATAGATATTTTATAATAAAAATTAAATTTATAGCTTTGTTTAATTAAAATTGATTAAATTAATTATGTTTTATAAATTAATCATTTGTTGGGAATTTTATCTTTTTATTTTTGATTTTGTAACGAGTCCGCAAAAAAGTTCATTAGCATTATCCTTAAATAATAATGCAAAATCGATCACCTAGCACCCGAGCAGATTACCTGTAGTGGTAAAACAACACTTAATCCATTGCAATGTTAAATCTTATAATTGATTTTTTAAAACATCTATTTTATATTAAAAAATGTTATATTAACAAAATTTAATGAAAGGTCAAAATTCTTTGCGGGTGACTATAGTGAATCCACTCCCCTTAACACGTACCGTGCAAATCTTGAACCTCCAAATAAAAAAACTGAAATATGATTAATATTAAAAAAAAAAAATCACAATCAGAATTTCAGAGCCCCTTAGATAATAAGTCCAAGGAAGGTACAGTATACCTAACTCATGGGACTACTCAGTAGCTCTGAAACCTGAAAATTACAAATGGAAGGTGATATATACTTTTGTTGTTTTTACCCTTTGTTCTGTTGCTTGTGTCATTTTGTATTTGGATTATTAGGAGCTCAAAAAATACAAACTTACAAAGTTGACAAGCAAATAATAAAGTGTATCCCTCCTTTTCAGATTTCTCCCATCATGAGGTTACATGAACAGAGTGATTTACTGCCAAGCACAGAGGCGTATAGTAAACTAGATCTTCTCTCTAATCGGACAAGGGGTGGCATAGTGATATTAAATATTATAATTTTAATAAAAAAGTTATTTTTATTTTATTTTTTAATCCATTATATTAAAATAAGAATCTAATTTTTATATATTATTAATGTAAAATATTTTACATTTTGAATTAATTAAAAATCATAATATGAATAATTTTAAAAATTATTATTATAAAATTTAACAAAATTATTATACATAATAATTTGTACATAAAATTATTACTCTTAAAACAATATCATCTCAAAGAAAAAGATGGATTAAACCTATATTTTGTTTAGTATGCATTTGATGCTGGAAAATATAGGATTTGAAGGATGACATTTTGGTAACTTCCGTTATTTATATACCTCATGGGTAAAAAAAAGGGAGGAAAAATAAAATGAAAGAGAAGTAATTTTGTGAGGCACATCATATAATTTACGTGTATTTCATTCATTCTCATACAATTCCGTTATAGAGAAAGTTAGTATCATTTCTTTCTAATCGAACGCTCTTTATTTCCTTTATTTTCTTTTTGATTGTATAACTTCTTTTGTCTCATGTAAATGCAAAGATTGAAGCATAGAAAATCCACTAAATAACAATGCATTCTTTATCTTCTTTGACTTTATTACTAAATAAACATATAAAATCCACTAAATAACCCAACTCTATTCTTTATCTAGTAAATAAAACTGACATGAAGTTTAACCATAAATAACGTGTTGAAAAATGCATGATAATGGTATTCAAATTTGGTTCGAAAAAAGCTTTTATTCAATTGAAAAGGGATAATATAGGTCCTAATACAAAAATAAGAATGGATAAATAAAATATCCTTTAACGTCTTGCATATTCAAAATACAACTATAATGAGTTAAAAAATTTATTCCAGAAAACTAAAGGGTCTATTTTCTCGAAGTACAAAATCCATCCTCATCAAATATCAAATGGGTACCCTTAAATTGAAGGATAAAATTCAACTAGGACTCAGTCACGGAACTCATCCATGAATTTTTCATGGAACTCTGTCAAGCGGGAGACAATGGCCGGAATCTTTTCTTCTGGAGGCAATATTGTGCACCTGAAATGCCATGTGCCAGGAACCTTGCAAGACACAACAATTTTAACAATACAATCAGTTTAAAATTTACCAATCATTAATTTTATTGATGAATATCAGAAAATAAATTTATAGATATGTTAAATTAGAGAGAGAAGGCGTTTACAAAAAGAGAATGCATAAACTAACCTGTCCAAAACCAGAACCAGGAACAACAACCACTCCTGTGGCATTAAGCAAGCGTTTGCAATAGAAGTTATCAGGTGCTGTATTTGCAGCCCCGGCAGCTTCGATAGCCTTTTGAGGCAAGCGAATCTGGGGAAACAGATACATTGCCCCTTCTGCTTTGTTGCATGTTACACCCTCTAATTTGTTGAATGCATCTTCTAGTGTCTGTTGAGAATAAATTGCAAAAGAAATTGGTTAAGATTCTTAGAGTGCGAATGGGGTAGTAAAATTGTAAATATTTTAGGTGTTAAGGTGGTCAGTTCTTAGTGAAGGATAATCCCTTCAAAATGAACTTTGGGGAAGTGTAAGGACCCCAATGAAAAAGTATACCACTATGTTATGCAAATCCAAACTTCCATTGAGGGCAAGGGGGTGGCACCTTAGAAATTCTAAAATATTACTCTTGGATCAGAGTTAAAATGTTGGTTGCTTTTACTATCTCAAAATTATTTACTAGGTAACTAACCTTTGCACGCCTGGCAAGGGACACCAAAATATTCTCCTTCTCGGCCATGAATGACTCATAGGACTCATCTCCAACCTGCCGACATCCATTGAACATCAAACTAGTGATGGAAAGATAGAAATGGTGAAGTTTTATACCAAAGGCATTTCCTTATTGGAAACAAATAATTCTGTTTAAAATAATTGAACAGCACTGTTAATTGTATTACATTTTGTTATTATAGATAGCAACGGGGACTACCCTAATTACACGCCTTCTTATTTCACATGGAATATTATTAAGGTTTTTTGGTTTAACATGCCAAAGGCAAGAGATACCAAAGCTCCAACAGGAGTGGCACATGTCACTCTACAGTAAATGCATAGTTGTCAATGACCAATACGGAATTACTGTTCTTGAAAGGCAATGCTTCGATTAGAGTATAATTCCTTCCAATTACTCTTTAGTACAAGGAAGCTGTTTATATTTTAATTCTAGTTGGTAGGTTGGCACTCTAACCAATGTTATGGTCAGAATTATGTTCAATGCTCTTTTAACTATTCAAACTAAAGAATTATTACCCAAAAGGAAAGTTTATTTAAAGATGCAAGGAGTTAACCTTAGGTGGACTCATGACCAAGCTTGCAAGAATTTGACCAGAGATATTAGAGCAAAGGTTGACAGATGCCACTTTATATATCTGTTCCCTCACTTCTGCAGAAAACCCAGTCACCTCCATATAACCTCCTCGTTTCCCACACTCCCCATGGTAGCCTGATGACAAAGAAATGTATCTTCCATCAATATGAATCACTTATTAGCATAAAAGTCTAGTCTCTCTTGTTATAACTAATTTAATGTTGTAATAACTTACCTTTGGAGACTGATTGAAAAGATACTAAGGTGATATCCTTCTCACCATATCCCATGGACCGAGATACCTTTTTGAAAGAGTGAAATTTCTTCTCAGGAACATAAACATTTTCTTGATATACCTTCAAAATGAATTCCATCCATCAGAATAGTATTACACTAAAAATAGTATCATACCACGTAACCTATAAAACAGTAGTTCCCAATATATATTTTGACATCATAAAAAGTTTGGATAGAATCTAATAATTGTCATTTCCAAGGTTCATGAACTGCAAAATGTTTAAAATCAATTTAATTGAATATCTAAGATTTTCAAGAATAGTCCATTTACCTCATCAGCTAAAAGAACCAAACCTTCTTGCTTGGAAAATTCTACTATATCTCTCTGATTTTCCTCAGAAAGAACCTGGAGGCATGACAGAAAATCCACATTATGAATTTTAATCAACAAAGCTTCACAGGTTCTAAGCAGTAAGCGCCCTCTTATATTAAGAGTACAACTTAATTAAACGCTTAAATATGCTGTCGTCACATGAGATTATAACATGCATAAATTTGATGATAAAACTCAGAAATCACCTAAAAAGAATTGAAATAAATTAAAGGGAAGTTATATAGGAGTCATAAGTCATTTCCATTAGCCCAATAAAGCTCCACATAAGACGTAACCTCTTTGAAACATCCCCCAAAACGACATAATTACTTGCAGCTCACCTGCCCTGTTGGATTGCCAGGATTTATAACAACTAAAGCCCTAACATTGATGCCCTTAGACTTGGCAGCCTCCAATTGCCTCTTGAGTTCAGGTATTTCCAACCCCCAACCCGTTGCTTCATCAAGATAATAAGGTACCTTCAGAAAAAATATTGAAGTTAAGCTGATAATCCAACCAAAGCATTATAACAAGATAGTTCACATTCAAAGTTTCTCTTATTGGCTCTTTCAAAGATGGCAGATAGCCTATAAAATCATCAAAACAGGGTGCATCTATATAGTGACCAAATTAAATTATACATTATGCAACTTCATGGAGAAGACATTACCAGGCAGCCACCATGGAGGGCAATTGAGGCTGAGTACAGAGGGTACTGTGGAATGGGACACAGAATACCATCATTTTCTGATCTAATGAGTAATTGCATCATATTATGCACCTGAAAACATAGAACAACGATCTTTAAAATTTATTCAAATTTTAAATGAAACAAAGTCTACACGATCATCACTTAAAACCAAATAGGAAATATCAAACGCAGAGTATAGACATACTGCAGGACTTGCACCATCTGTCATGAAAATGTCATCAGGATTGGCAGGAAAACCATCACGCTCTTCAATTCCAGCAGCTATTGTATCACGCAAGCCCTTGATACCCTGACATTGAAATACGAACAATTTACTGGCCCTGCCTGTGTATAGCAAAGACAGAAGCCAAATTTGATAACCCAATCAATACCTGACTATGGCTATATGCACCAGTTGCTCTCCCAGGAATCTGATCTACAATCTTCCAAGCTCGCTCTATTGCATCAGCACTGCAATATGCCAAAGAACAATTTAGACCAAATAATCAGTAATAAACGCAACTTTTATTTTTTTCCACAGGAATGACAGGATAGACTACAGCATTGCAAAACTGAATTAAAAATATGATTGACCCATTCAACTTCAATTTGCATCTTTTCATTTAATATTTTTCATATTAATTCTACGCTCACAGGTTTTGAAGGAAATATATTATACATTATAATCAAATTGAAAAAATGCTCCTAAACCATTGCTAGTTACATTAGCTACTGCAGGTATATGATTCATAGTCTAATACATTATTCCATCAAGAAAATCTTTAAGACGGTTTGCCATTTCACTATGACTAGTTATCTAGATGCTGCCACTTAATTTTTTTATTATCCTGGTACCTGAACAAACCCTGTGTTTCACTCCTGTCCAATATATTTGGATGGTCACATAATGCAAGAACCTGGCAGAGATGAGATAGTCATAGTAAGCATTGCTTAATTTGAATTTTGCTGCATTCACTGCACAGAATCATAAAAGGCAAACCTCTCGGAAAAATGTTATTGGCTGCTGGCCAAGAGACTGAGGATTTCCAATGTTGCAGTAAAGTATCTATTTTCAGATAAAAGAAAAGTGAGGGGAGAAAACAAAACAAAAACAGAATAACAGCTTCATGAAGTAGAAGTGCAGTATGTCACATGCAGAATTGGTTCATTTCATTGATCTATTTTTCAAACAAATCCCCAAGGGAGATTCCTTGTTCCAATTACAAACTGTCTTATGATTAAAAAGATGCAGAATAGTAGCATATCCAAGCTAAGTTGAAAAACTAATACAATAATAGCTAGCTCATAATCAATGCATTTGATCCAAAGAGTTAAGGATATAAACAAATAAGTAATCATAGAAGAAGAGCCTTGGCACAACGATTGGAGTTGCCACCATGTGATGGGGACTTCAAATGTTCAAGTTGTGGAAGCAACCTGTTACAAGTACAAGATAAGGCAGTCTACTGTATACCCACACAGTGAGTTCAACCCTTACATGGACACCATGCATATATCAGGAGCTATGTAGCACCACCAGGCTGCCTTTTAGATGTCATCCTGAGAGTTAAAATCCCAACTAGTTCTACTCCAGAAAAAAAAGATGAAAAGAGAAGTACCTCATCAAATGCGTGAGAGCCTGGATTGGCCTGTAAATCCTTTTGCAAATTCTGAAACATTAAGGCATTGCAAGGTGAGAGTATTATAACAATTGCCCATAGAAAATTCTGAAGTGATCGATTTCAAGCTATCTAGTGTCATAACTTAGAAGAGCACTCTAAACTTGGTTTTAACAGTTATTAACTTATTTTGCCAATGCTAAAGTATAAAATGCATCTATCTCGGAATAAACCAAGATTAGAATACTTGTTCGATGAATGACCCGATTCTAATATGTGCAGACAAATCACAGTACCTGGGCAAGTGTGACAACCTCTCCTCTAACAGCATACTCACATTTCAGAACCTAGACAACAAAAAAAAAATAGTTTCAAATCAGCAAATAAAGTATAAAAATTGGTGACATCATATCCTACTTAGCTGAATAAACAAAACCTAGTGGTGCAAATATTCTGCCATACAGTCACCCTTTATAAATATAAACAAACTCTTATTCTGTGAATAAGGAAATTCCATTAGCCTCAATTGGAAGTATGATCATAATAAGAAATACCCCTTTTGCTACAATTCATTCCACCAATCCCAGGGTTTAGCACAATTACGAAGCAAAACATACTCATTTGAGAATACCATAATAGAAAAATGAGCTATAACTCGGTCATCAGTCACACCACTAGACAGAAAACAACGGAGAAAAAAGATCAGAGTCAACAATAAAAATGACAATATTTAGTAATCCTTGCAAACCAAAAACAGTAATTATTTAATCAAAGGTCGATCCTTTGACAAACAAACACGTTACACGTCATGCATAAACTAAGAAAGAAGAAACCAAAGCAAACCCCAAAGACATCAACTCGACATCATACATGCTCAGATAAAAAAAATAAATCACAAACTTCAAAGCTGGCAACTTTGACACACCCAGAAGTAAAAATCCGAAAAACAACAATCCGGGTGACGCTGATAAGAGAATTGAAGGCGACACAAACCTTGGGGTTGATGTTTTGAACAGTCACAGGAAAAGGGGAATCAGAAGCCATGGAAGGAGGAGTAGAAGACAAGAAACGAGAGGGAGAAAATGGTGAGAGGGAAGAGAGAGAAGAAGGAAAGGGATGCTGATTATGATGTTGATGGCGGTGCAGAAGAACGAGTGAACGGTTGAAAAGGTGCCTGAATCTCTCTGCAGCGGATTTCCGCATTGTGTGGGTTATATAGAAAGAGATTTGATCGTATGAGATGCGATGTTGGGTGTTACAAAGTTGAAAACAGACACAGGGCGCGTGCGTGTATCTAGAAAGAAACAATTTATGACATTAGACTAAATGTTTTGTTCTTAGAAAACTTTCCGCCACAAAATTACCAGCCGCCCACTGAATGAGAAAAAAAACTTCATGCATCTACGCACTCTTACACATTACACCATCCATCCCTTTTTCTTTATTTTTTATTTTTTATTTTTTATTAAACACAAATATCTTTTCCTTAAAACAATCATAGCTTCATTTTAAAAAATAAAACTCTTTCTCTAAATATTTTATATAATTATATATTTAGAATTTAAATTTAAAACTATTAATTAAATTATGCCGATAACTTTATAGTCTTAATTTTAAGATATGTTTTTATTTATCTAAATTTTGGAAAAATTTGATTTTAGTTTCTCCAATTTTTTTAATTTTAAATATATATGACTTTCAGTCTTCTAAGTACTATCTAATTTATTTTTCTTTCTATATAAAACATTATTAAAATTGTTTAAAAAACTAAAAATAATATATTTCAAAAATAAAGAAACTAAAATTAAATTTTTAAAATTTTAAAAAATAAAAATATATTTTATCCTAAATTTTATTTTGATCATGCTAATAACACTTGTTAACAAATGAATAAATAAAAAAGTTTTATTAAAAATCATATATAATATACTTTAGTAAAAAAAAATGTAATTTTGACTTCTTAATTAGTGATTTTGGAATATTAGTTAATATTTTTATTTTATTATTATTATTATAATATCAGTATCTTAAAAATGTACATTTTATTTATCACAATTATTTAAAATTTAATTTGTTAACACATGTCATTAGTATCCTCATTATGTTTATTATTAACAACATAAATCAATTATATGATATAAGATTATTTTAATTTAATTAATAATCTTAAATTGAATCTTATACAACCACCACTCTTCATCATTATATGTGATTTGAATAAAATTAACTCTCACAAACTATACCTATAGTTTATAATAAAAATATTTATTATGTTTTTTTAATTATAAAATGATCCTTTAATTTTTAAAAATTTAATTTATTTAATTAATGATATATTAATTCTTTTATAGATCGGAAGA
>JAMLFT010008611.1:0-13527 GCA_026544285.1 Pachyrhizus erosus | reverse complement strand
AAATTTTATATAATTAATTTAAGAAAACTTAATTGATACAAAAAGATTTATAAGATAAATTTATTCACATTTTTATAAGTCTTTTGTGTCAATACTACTTAATTAAATCCTACCAAATTATTTTTCTAACAAATCATTCAAGCTATTATGATAAATTTTATGAGGTATATAAATAAGTTGTAGTTGAAGAACATCAATATACTTGAATATAATGGATAAGACATATCGCAACAATAAAATTATCACAAATGACAAAACTATAGACATTTCATCTATTATTGTAAAACTTATCATGTAAAACTCATTCATAGCACGATGTCAAGATATTATTATTTTTAAAGTAACAAAATCATATACTACATCTATCTAGGTTGTCATTTCTTACAACAAATAATATAATTAAAACATAACGCTCAATAATCCTATGTAACAATAATAGTGAGTTCTTTTAATATATAAGAATACCATAAAATTACAAAATAACAAATAATATTGTAATTATTTTTTATTTTATTTTCACTATGCAAAACTCAACAAAAAGACCAATGAGTACCCTTACTCTTGACTTTGTTTATCTAAATGTTGTCCTAAGTTATTTCCTCCTATATGATGTATCATAACAACAAATAATAATCCAAACCCAATTTAGCTCATACCAACATAATATTGGTCTATGTATGTCTTCTTTGAACACCAGTACCAAGACAACTAGTCAAGTATTGCATTTATCCAAATGCCTAACTTGCATTGTTTAAGAAGATGATATATCCACAAAGAAGGATATGCTTATCATAGCTTAGAAGTGCATCACAAAGAAGGATAAGCTTATCATAGCTTAAAAATGTATAATGTAAGCTTCAACATCTTAGTCTTTCAAGTAATCAAAGACCAAACACAAAATTCTACATCATATCTTGAAAAAGAAATAAGTAATAGACAAGACAACTTGATCAAAGATGATAATGTACCATGTTTTGAAAAACAAATATGACTACTTGCGTTAAGACATTTATACTAGAAAAGGAAAGATAAGCAATCTGCTTTATTAAATCCTATAAGACAAGTAGGTGAAAATGTCAAATGAAGTACTTAATGCTCCAACGTTTAAAATCAAGGATAACTCCTTAACAAAGACATAACTATGAATGAAAATTGTGCATGATTTCTCTTTATATCTTATTGTTTTCTTTTTTAATTTAAATGGTTAGATAAAAAGATAACATACATCTATTAAGACCATAGTCTAGCTAATGAACTAACCTTTACACATTTCTTAGTAAAATGTTAAAAGCCTTTGATTTACCTAAATTACAAATTATTTACTTAAATATGATTTAACTTGGAATATGTTAATATAAAAAGAGAAAGCTTCCATATTAGAATAAAGCTTCTACACTTCAATTGCACACTCTTAAACCAAAGTTTGAGGACAATAATTTTTTTGGATGTAAGAACTTTTAGGGTCAACAATAATGATAAGATAATAAAAAGGACAATGATAATCAACAACAAATCATTGTGGAAAAGATAAATAAGGAAGTTTCAATAAGATAATAGCCAATAATAAGAACATTCAATAATTACCGTAATATCAAAATATATGGTTTAGATTAAAATATTTACTTGAAAATTCACTAAAAATATCTCACAACTATTAAATTTCTAAAAATCAAATATTTAAAAGATTCAATTACACACTACCTCCTAAAACATTTTGTTAAGGCAAAGACGAATCATGTCCCTAAAAAATTATGTTTTGATATTATAGAACAATAATTAAGTTTTATTATTTATAACAAACGATTTGTATGATAAACAATTTGTCTAATAAATTGTGTATTCTTAGACATTCTTTTTTTTACCATTTGTTTCATCTTATCATGTGTAGTTATTACATAAATACAAATATTTTTATTGTGTAAAGAATATTTTGAAGAATAAAGAAGATGATCAAAGCATATTCAAGAAGACTCCTATCTCAAAAGTCATGTTCTCATTAGTGTCAATTATTATTATAATAGAAATATTTAGAACTAACACCTAATTTCTAATAGGAGGCTAAAAAAAAGTTGTACTATCAGTATAGTAGATAACTAGTTAGTAAAAAATAATTAATGTAGTATTAAATGCTAATTTAAACCTCTCACTAATAGACGAAGATAGAAGATAGTTGTAAGACAAAAGACAGTTGAATAATATCACTTATATATATAGAAGACTTTGAATGTGAATAATGAAGAAGTTATGTGCCTTGAAAAATCCTTCTTGTACTTCACTACTCTTGAAAGTATGTTTGTGATTATCCTTTCTATAAAAAGCTCTCAAACACTTAGCAAATATGAGAGATAAACTCATTAGCATTTTATATATTTTGTCTAATACAAACATTGGGAATCATCTAAGTCCATATCAATATTAGAACATGTGAAATTAAGGCAAAAGTGACTTATGAAAGAATACTCATTGTAGTAGCTTGAAAAGACTTGGAAATACTAATTGTTGTAGAGCTAGAAGTCGCTTTACAAATACTTGTATATTTTTTTATATAGTGGAACTTAATGGTTTGTCAAAAACTAGACATAATCTTAGTGGTAAAAGTAAACTAATATAAAATTTGTTGTGTTATTTCTTTCTTATTTGCACACTAACTAAGAAGAATTGTTGGTTTATCTTAAACATTTTTATTTCTTTATATCTTTCATTTGTTTATCTTTTGAAACCTTTTTTATCTTCTTTTTTTAAAAAAATACATATGATCTTGAATCATGATTTATTCAATGGTTTTACAAAAAATTTAAAAACATAATTCAATCCCCTTGTATTTTTGTTTGCTTTACAATTTGGTATCAAGGTTCAGCCTTTAAAGGGTTAAGCACCTAACAATGTATAGAGGAAAAGATCCACAGATGTGAAGACTATCCTTACTAGAGAGACCGTATGAAGATGTACATCAAATTAACACAATATCAACTTTGCCATATTATTGTTAGAAGTGATATTCCTATCACTCATCTAGAAGCATAATAGACTCAAGAAGACTTCAATAATGCAAAACTTAATATAAAAGCTCATTACACCATCACATGTGCTCTTACAAAGACAAAATATAACAAGTTTTGTACTTTAAGAACTACAAAAGATTTGTGAGAGGCTCTCAAGATCAACTACGAAGGAACAAAGGATTTTCATTAGAGGAAAGCAACTACACTCATGAGGTAATATGAGAATTTCACTATGAAGGAGGAAGAGACCATTGATAAAATGTTTAGGATATTTCAAACTATCTTCAATGACCTTCACTGCCTTGGCCATACCTTTACTAAAGCTTATAATAACTTGAAGATTCTAGAGATAACCTCTTTAAGAAATGAGAGATGAAAGCTACAACAGTCAATGAAGCAAAAGATATGAACAATCTCTCTTTGGATGAGTTTCACAGAACTTGGAGAATTTATGAAGCAACGGTACTTGCTAAAGGCCAATTAGTTCAGCAAAGATCTACAACTCCCCAAGCAGAAGAGTCCAATCAAAGAAAGGAAGAGAGAATATCCAATAACAAAGCTCTAAAAGTATAATCATTTGAGAAGTCAAAAGATAGCTTAGATGGATCTACTAATGAAGAAAGGAAAGTATAAGCATTCATCCAAGAAGGATGACAAGTACAAGAGATAAGACTTGGAAGAAAGTAGTGATATCGTTTGTTTTGAATATAAGAAGCTAGGACACATCAAGATAGAATTTTTGAAGCTTCAAAAGAAGTGATACTCAAAGAAAAAAGAAGAAGAGTTTGATGTCCACTTAAGAAGATTTGGATAGTGACAACAATAGTTCAAATGATGAAAAGGCTAATCTTTGTTTGATGGCTAGCATAGGCATAGTTACAAAGGCAAAATATGTGTTTGAAGTTTCACCCTCTTTATTAGATGATTCTTCAGATGATGAAGAAATGTCATATGAAACCCTTTTACAAAACTCTCATATGACTTCTTTACAATATGAAAGATATAAAAAAATACAAAGAAAAAGTTTCTAAAATTTTTTCTTAATGAAATCAAATGAGAATTTATGTAAAAAGGTTAAAACTCTCTAATAGAGTTTGATTGACTATGCAAATAAGGATTATACAGACTATAAGTATGAGATTTTAAGATTAAAGAATGAACTTGTTTGCTTACATAAAGATATTTTTAGATTTCTAGGTGGATCTATTGTTATCCAAATGCTTTTGAAAAATCATCAACATCCATTAGAGAAGTCTAAACTTGGGTTTCATAAAACAAACTTTGAATTATTTATCCAAAAGTCAAGTACACTTTATTGTCATTATTATGGTAAGTCTGGTAATTTAGAACATAAATTCTTACACAAAAGAAAGACAAAAACTGGAAAGACAAAGAAAAATAATGTTAAAAAACCTAAACAAATTTGAATACCAAGGTCTTTGATTGTGCTTGTTGTAGATATCCTTGCTAAGAAAATGCTAGGGTTCAAGTTGGTACTTAGAGAGTGGTTGCTTATGACACATGACGAGAGAAAGTTCTATGTTTCAAGACTTTAAACCACTTGATGGATGTGTTGTCTTTGGAGGTGTGACTAAAGGAAAGATAATCAATATAGGTAAAATTGGTAAGCATCTTGTACCCATCATTGATTGAAATATAATTTGCTAAGTATAAGACAATTTTGTGATAATGGCTATATTGTATCTTTCAACAAAGGAATTGCACAGGAAATTTTTTTGATGGCAACATCCTTTATACTGCTAAAAAACAACACAATCTATACGAGATTGATTTAGAAAGCTTGTATAAACAAAATGTAATTAGTCTTATGTCCAAAGACAATGAAAGGTGAGTTTAGCTTAGAAAACTTGGGCATGTCAACTTGAAAGATATTTCAAAATTGGTTACGAAAAGTTTAGTTAAAGGATTGTTAGAGATTTCTTGAAAAACTCATATTCTCTTTGAAGCTTTCTAGAAAGGGAAATAGATCAAAAAGTCTTTTAAACCCAAAATTGGTTACGAAAAGTTTAGTTAAAGGATTGTTAGAGATTTCTTGAAAAACTCATATTCTCTTTGAAGCTTTCTAGAAAGGGAAATAGATCAAAAATTCTTTTAAACCCAAAAATAGTGTTTCTCTTCTAGACCTTTAGAAATGTTACATATGAGTTTATTTAGACCTATCAAAACTCAGAGTCTAGGTTGTAAGAAGTATGGTTTTGTCATTAACGATAACTATTCTAGATATACATGGGTATACCTCTTATGCCATATGAATCTTTTTGAGATTTTAAAATATTTTGTAAAATAGTTCAAACTAAAAAACGTTAGATCTTTACCAATAGAAGTGGTCACATGACAAAATTTGAAAACCAAAATTTTAAATCATTATGTGAAAAGAATGGTATCTTTCACAACTTTTCACTAAGAGCTTCTCAAGAAAATAGGATAGTTGAAAAGAAAGAACAAAATTATTCAAGAAATAGTTAGAACTATGCTTTGCGAAAACAACATTCCTAAACACTTTTAGGAAGAAGCTGAAAATACTATTTGTTATATTCAAAGTAGAATATTGACAAGATCCATTCATGAAAATGTTCCTTATGAACTATAGAAAGGAAGAAAATCTAACATTTCCTACTTACATCCTTTTGAATGTGAGTGTTTTATGCTAAACACTTAAAGTCAAATTGGAAAATTTTATTCTAAAGTGGATAAGGGCATGTTCCTTAGATATTTTGATATTTCTAAGGCATGTAACGTTTTTAACTCTAGAACATCTATTGTAGTAGAATTAATCCATGTTAAGTTTAATGATACATTAATCTCTTATAGAAGCTATCAAATTTTGAGGATAATTTTTCATATTTACATATTGATCTTCCATCAAAGATAAATGAAAACTAACAAATTAAATAAACTACTAAACAGAGGGATCAATCATTTGTTGTTGCACAAACGAAGGACTAGAAGTTTGTTAACTATCATCCTCAATAATAGATAATTGAAGACAAGACTATAGGAGTTAAGACAAGATCATCTTTTAGAAATGTTGCATCTTACACCTTTGTCTCCAAAATTGAACCCAAGACTATAGAAGAAGCCTTGGTAAACGATGACTGGATTATTGCTATGGAAAAAGAACTTTATTAGTTTTTAAGGAGTAATGTCTAAACTCTTCTCCCAAAGCTTAAGAATAAAAGCATCATAGGAACAAGATGAGTTTTTATTACCAAGTTGGATGAAGGAGGAAAAGTAGTAAGGAACAAAGCAAGGTTAGTAGCTCAAGGGTACAATAAACAAGAAGGTATTGATTTCACAAAAAAATTTGTTCTTGTTGCTAGACTTGAAGCTATAAGAATTCTTTTTGCCTTTGTACTCATAAAAAGATTAAGCTTTTTCAAATGGATATCAAAAGTGTCTTTTTAAATGGTTTTATTAAAAAAGGAAGTATATGCTAAACAACCACCTAGTTTTGAAGATTCTGTTATAAAAAAATCATGTTTTTAAACTTAAAAGTCTCTCTATAGTCTAAAGCAAACCCCTCAAGCTTCGTATGATAGATTGAGTTATTTTTTTAAAAAAATGATTTTATGAGAGGCAAATTTGATATACTCTTTCTAAAAGAGAAGTAACAATTTGATTATAGTTTAAATATATGTGGATAATATTATTTTTAGAGCTACAAATAAATCTTTGTGCAAGAAATTTTCAAATATCGTGAAAAGTGAATTTCATATAAACATGATGAGAGAGCTCAAGTGTTTCCTTGGTTTGCAAATTAAACAAAAGGGAGAAGATATATACATCCATCAACAAAAATATATAAAAGAACTCTTGAAGAAATAAAATAGATGAATTTAAGCCTATGAAAACTCCTATGCACTTTTTATGTCCCTTATCAAAAGATGAATCAAGTAAATCATTATATCAAAAAATTTACAAAGGTATGATTGATTATTTACTTTATCTTACTGCTAGCAAACCTGATATTATGTTTAGTGTTTGTTAATGCGCTAGGTTTCAACCTGATCCTAAAGACTCTCATTTAAAGGTTGTTAAAATAATCTTTGGATACTCAATTGGAATGTTTAACCTAATTTTGTTTTTTGAGAAAGGACGTGATTTCAGGTTAGTAAGATATTGTGATGCAAACTATGTTGGAGATAGAGTTGAAAGAAAAAGTACAAGTGGAGGTTGTCAATACCTAGGACCTTGCATCATTTCATGGGCTAGTAAAAAGCAAACTGTATTGCTCTTCAACTACTGAAGCAAAGTATATTTTAGTAGCTAGTTATTGTTCCAAGTTGTTATGGATAAAATATCAACTAGAAGATTACTCTAGCTATGAAAAAAATATTGTGATAATTCTAGTGCAATCAACCTTAAAATCCCATACAACATTATAAGACAAAACATATTGAAGTAAAATATCACTTCATTCGTGATTATGTTCAAAATATCTTTTTAATATAAAGTTTATATATACAGATCATCAATGGACTGATATTTACACTAAAGCTCTTCTTGAAGAATGTTATATTTTTATTTGCAATCATTTACACATGCATGAGTTGACAAACTTAA
Organism: Pachyrhizus erosus; assembly: GCA_026544285.1. NCBI lineage: Eukaryota > Viridiplantae > Streptophyta > Magnoliopsida > Fabales > Fabaceae > Pachyrhizus > Pachyrhizus erosus. The sequence continues at coordinate 5,941 of JAMLFT010008611.1, read as the reverse complement.
GTTTCATTTGTTTACATTTCATTTGTTCTCTTATACATCTATTATGTATCAAACTAAGTTGGTAACGTTACGTTTGATACTTCTTCTATTCATTTATTAATTTATTATACTAAAGAAATGTTGAATGTGCATGTTTTTATCCATTTTATTTATAACAATCAAAAAATATTTTTTTTGTGCATATCTATCATCATTGTTTTAAATAATCACTACTTTTCAAGTTTTGAAAAATAAAAACACTGCACGTTTTTTAATTGTTGGTTTCCCCCTTCTTTCTATTTTTAAAATGCATCGTTTTAGTTTCTTCTCTTATATATACCTAACCTATTCTTTTTTAAAAAAAAAACCTTTTTTGTTTCTTCATATTAAAGCCATATTTTTACAACTATTTCTCTTTTTCTCATTGTCTATGTTTTTCAACTCTCTTTTTGCGTTCTAGTTTTTCTTTTTGTGAAAAAACTCTATGGCTTCTAAGAAAGCTTCTTATTTAAAGCTTTCAACCATGGAAGTGTTTGATGATTATCATTTCATCTTAGGGAAACACTTGAATATGAAGAGGTTAACTGATGAAGGGTTTAATGTGGTTAAATAGGTCATTCTTGCATGATGAAGACCTTTGTTGAACTGAATTGTGTTTAGTATCACAATCCCTATGCTCAATTTTGGGCCTTTGCAAAAAAAAAAAGAAATATATGACACCATTATTAGTATTGTTGATGACAAATCTATGGTTATATCACTAAACACCATCTCAAAGGCCTATAGATGTCCTCTTGAGGGAAGACCTTCAATCTATAATGAGAAGCCAATATTTTTGAAGATATAGTAGAAATTTTACTATATGGACAAAAAAGGCCATAGAATGTACTTGTGAACATGATTGCCTCATGTAGATTGTTGCATAATTTGATGATCAATGTTTTCCTACCAAGAATGGGCTTAAGGGACTATGACTCTGATAAAGTTAGATTCAATATCTATCATATGATGGTGGGATAGAAGCTCAATTTATCATAGGTGATTATGCACCACTAGATGAAATCATTCAGACTAAGTAATAAGGAGAAAAATAAGAACAAAAATCTTATTCCCTACTATACCTTTTCCACCTAAATCATGAAGTACACTTAGATAGATGTAAGCTCTTTTGTTGTGACTAGGAGGTCTATTCCTATTATTGGAATGACTATGGTGAAAATGTGAATTGCATTAGTTTTTTTTTCTAAATGGGCTACTATAAACGCTAAAAAAATAAAACAAGAACCAATAGATAATATGGTGAGCATTTTGTTATTTGATCATTTGAATATTTGTTTGTTAATCTAGATTATACCTTAGCTTAACAACAAAGGATCAAATAATTGTTTGGTAAAATTCAATCTGAACCCTCCTCTCAAATAGCACCATTTGTTTCTCTTCAGAAACCACCACCTTCTCACAACCTTCTAAACCTGGACAATAACCCTCTATCAAAAAGCTTTTCCACATCAAGATCAAGAAATCCACCCATAAACCTATTCCTAAATCTACTTTTACACCAAACCAACCCTCATTAAAAAGAAAATCCTTTCAAACACCTAACCTACCTCTTAAATGCCAAACACAATCTTCCATCCCTACACCTCACTCTTACCATCAAGAACAACAACAATTAGAGCATGTAGCAGCTTTCTCCAAGTTAGAAGCCAAGATAAAGAAAAATCAAGATGAAGTTCTTTAAGAAGAAGAGGAAGAACTTCTTGAATAGGTTGTTCTTGAGTCTATGATGGACTACATAGTAAAAGAAACATTGATTAATTACATAAACAAACTCATAGAAATAATACAAGCAATCGTTGAACTGAATGTGTCTATCTTGTCAACCGAAGTTGAGGAAAAACGTAAAAAGCTCAAACTCTTTCCTCTTAAACTTGGTATTTCATTTGAGGAAGTAGAGAAAATCAATGCAACCTTGCTTCAATATGCTCTAGTTGCATTTTTTAATGCATCTATAACAAAAATTTTGAAGACGATGATTTGTTTGCATGCATACCACCTACCTTCCCACAAGTTCCTCTTGAAGTGTTTCAGAATGAACGAAGACATCATTTGGAAGCTCTTTTTATAGAAAACCTAGATATTAGGAATGCCTTAATTCTTGTATCTCAAATCTTTACCACCTTATTCAAACTTACTAAAAGGATAGTCTCATGTTTTTTAGACTTGATCATTGGGAGCCCTCTATAGTGGTATTACAAGGTTTTTGATCCCATCATTATTCCTTCTAAAGAAGTCAATATTTGATATTACCACAAATTCAAGGTGAAGAAGCATAATTCATGGGAATAATCTCAACAATGAAAATTTATCTCATCCTAACACTAGAAGATGAAAACTCGCATTTGGAAGTTGTCGACTTTGATAAATTATACATATAAAAGGTTCTAAATATTTCCTTACCATCGCAACCTTTTGGTCATCCTTAAGTTTCCACACCTACTTAAGGGTATGAGCTAGTCATTTAGTCTTTGAACCCAAACCTTGTGTTACTCTTAAACCAAATGGGATCATATTCCTTTATAGTTCTACCTCTAGAACAAAGTTCCTTCCTCATCCTAAAGCAAGTCTTGAGTTTGACAGTTGGGAACTTAGTAATTTCAACCATGATGTAGAAGTTAAGATAACATCATATAGGTGAGAAGTGCATATACACATAAAATCCATGAATAAAATTGAAAGATTAAACCAATGGCGTCCTATCATGCTTGACAATCAATTTACTTGTGTGACAAAGAATACTATGAACTTCAAGATTGCACTTGACGTTATTGTTGATCAAGTCTTTCAAGATATCTACAATCATAAAGAGATTTTTACAAACAATGATGGTCTTGAACACCTGGTAAGAGTTAAATGAAGTGCTCTTTTTAAGTCTAAGCTTCATCATCTATCTCAGAAGGAGACTCTAATAGAAGAAGAAGTTGTTTGCATTTGTTAATATGCAAAACTACATACGTATTTCTCAAGCATAGATGTTAAGGAAAAACCATATCCAAACTTAGTACATCTTAGTACATAATGGTTCTCGTTGGAACAAGGTAACTTCTCATGTGCATATGTCATTTATCAAAATGTAATCATTATTCCACAAACGAAATTTGTGGCTTTGTCTCCTCTAGGCTTCTCCTTTACTGTTTAGCTACCTTTCTAAAAATTCCTCTTTGAATATCATGAGTTTGACATCGTTGAAGATCCTAATGACATCATGGATCATTTTGAATGTCAGCTAACTCGAGAAGAAATGGCTTGGGTTCTTGATGAATTTCAAAAAGTTTGTGAGGTACTCAAAGTTGAACTAGAGGCTCGTTGTGTTGTAGAAGAAGTTTATCGTCTACAACACAAACTTTGCATAGATACAAGTCTCAATACTTCCTTAGATTTTGACTCAGATTGATACACCTTTTTAATTTGATGCTAATCAAGGGGGAGTAGATCAAGAAAAAAGACAAAAGAAGACCAAGATCAAGATTAGAAAATGAAAGCTTGATCTTAGGGGGTGCCAACCAATTCTTACAAGGAGAGTATTGTTTTACATTTTTTTCAAGCTTATCTTTTCTTGAATTTCTAAGAAAATTAATTATTGTTTGACATCATCAAAAAGGGAGAGATTATTAAGGCAAAGATGAATCAGACACCTAAAAAAAGTATGTTTTGACGTTACAGAATAATAATCAATTTTTGTTGTTTATAGCAAATAATTAGTATGATTAACTATTTGTCTAGTAGATTGTTTGTTCTTAGGTGTTCTTTTTTTTACTATTTATTTCATCTTATCATCTACAATTATTACATAAATATAAATAATTTTGTTGTTCAAGGAATGTTTCAAAGAATAAAGAAGATGGTCAAATCATATTTAAGAATACTTCTATCTCAAAAGTCACACTTTGTTAGCGTCAGCTTTGCTCAAAACAAAAATATTCATAACTAACATCTATTTTTTTATAGGAGACTACAAAAGAAGATAAGTATATTGTGTTATTAGTAGAGTAAGTGACTAGTTGATAAAACACAATTAATGTAGCATTAAATATTAATTATGATATCTCACAAATAGACAAAAATAGAAGATCGTTGTGAGACAACGGATAGTTAAAGAATGCCACCTAAATATATATATATCTATATATATATATATAAAGACTTTGAATGTGAATACTAAAGAAGTTATGTGCCTTAAAAAAAACCTTCTTGTACTTCACTACTCTTGAAAGTCCTTTTGTAATTATCCTTTCTATAAAAAGCTCTCAAACACGTAGCAAATATGAGAAGACTCATTAACATTGTATATATTTCATCTAATACAAACGCTAAGAGTCACCTAAGTCCTTATTAATCTTAGAACTTGTGAGATTAAGCCATAAGTGACTTGTAAAAAAAAAAACTGTTGTAGTAGCTTGAAGAGGTTAAGAAATGCTACTTATTGTAGAGCTAGAAGTGGCTTGACAAAAGAATACTTGTATATTTATGATAAAGTAAAAGTTGGTGGTTTGCCAAGAATTAGATGTAGTTTTAGTGATAGAGGTGAACTAATATAAAATTTGTTGTGTTATTTCATTGTTATTTACACACTAACTAGGAAGAATTGTTGATTTATCTTAAACATTTTTATTTCTTTATACCCTTCATCGATTTATCTTTTGAAATTTTGTTTATCTTCTTTTGTTAAAAAAGACAAATGATCTAGAATTATGCGTTATTCGAAGGTTTTGTAAAAATTTTAGAAACACAATTTAACCCCTTGTATTTTTTCTGTTTTCTTTACATATTTCAATTATTATGTTACTCTTTTTTTAAGATTGTTGTTAACTCATCATTATTATCAATGTGACAATCATCACCGCCACTACCATGCTTTCACCTCTCATAATAACACACTCTTCTCATTTGATATACCTCTATCTATCTATCTATCTATCTATCTATCTATTTATCTATCTATTTACCATATCTCTCTCTTTATCTATACTTTATCATTGAAAAATAAATATTTTAAAAGAAATACATCAGTGATTCAGATTGCAAGGAATGGTTAATTAGCATAATCTTTTGATCCTTTAATGTCTTGATATTATCAATAAAAAAATAAAAAACCCTTATTCTTTTCTACTAAATAGGATAAAAATATCTTTATCCTTATTTTTCTTTTTTCTTTTTATCCATTTTTAAGATGATTTTTTTTATTAATTCTTCTATTCATTTAAACAAATAAAAATTTTCTTTTTTATTTGGGTTCTATTCTTCAAAAAAATAAAACATATTTTATATTATATATTATATATTTTCTTTTATTTATAATTTTTCCTATTTCCTAGCTTATTCAAACTAAAACAAACTGTAAGTAATTTCATTTCGTAGTATCCTCAATTAGAATACTTTGTGTGTTTAAATCTCAATGTTGATATTCTAGCTTTTAAACGTACTAGTTTTATGGGATAGATAGATCATAGCTTGAGAACATGTTCCCACTAGACTTTTTTCCACTCAAACAATTCAAACCAGTTGAAACTCTTCAACGTGAAATGATTTTGGTCAAGTATTACTATATTTTGAATTTGGTAGCAGTAACTTTGATGTTAGCATAGTGTGACTCTACACACTTAGGTGGTCCTTAGCAATGTTAACACATACTTCAATTAAGGATACCAAGCATATAGTGTTTTATATCATCAAATGTCAAAACACAAGTTGACTCATCTAATTTTGCTTTGTCTTAATCAAAATGTTGTTCAATTACAAAAAGTTTATAAACATAGCATAGAGTATCAAATGTACCCCCAATCTATATAAACACAGCTCAATTGAATTAACATACCACATAAGTTGGCACATTTAACAGTGTTACCACACCACCAAAACGCATGTATATATTTAGCTAAGTGGGGTCATGCATACGTTGTCC
>JAMLFT010008610.1:0-13530 GCA_026544285.1 Pachyrhizus erosus | reverse complement strand
GTGGCGGATCCACCTCTAATCTTCTTCCATTTCTTAAGATTTTTGGAGCTTCTTCAATTTGAATGCAAGATCCGTGGGGAGAGTGTAACATTAGTTGTTGCTTCCGCTACCTTCATCGCACTAGAACATGCTACACCACCTACACATGTACAAGGAAACTCCACATAATCGTGGCTCGTCGAAATCTGATGTTCCTAGTAACTGGCAATGATTAGAGAGCATTAAGGACGAGAATTCAAAAAGTAATAGTTGTAAAAGGAGAATAGGGAGAATGAAGAGGAAAGAAAAAGGATTGGTGAATAGAGTAATAAGTGTGAGATTACTCTCAAATTCTAGGGTTTATGATAAGCAATTTTAGAATTAGGCCTTTGCATCGAGGATAAAGGAGGTGAAACACAACACAATGGGTGGGTGGGAGAACATTGAAGTGAGGGAATACATGGAAAGATGAGGATTAGTTTGTAAAGTTAAATCAAAATAGGATTAATTTTTTTTTTGTAAATTGGTCATTATACTTTAAATGCAAAAAATAAAAGACTTAATTATTATTTTTGTGTCACTATTATTTTATAATATTTAATATTTTTCACTATTTTTAAAATGTTTACTTAAATCCTACTATTTTTAAAATAACTTGAATGTTTTTTCTTTTATTAGATTTGTTAACTTGACTAATGAAATTATCCTAGTTGATGATGATGCAACTTCATAAATGTTAAAATTTACCATTTTCATCCCATTATTTTTGTAATTTGTTTAATTTCGTCTCCCTATCTTTAAAAGGTTTAATTTTTTTCCTTTAATTTTTAAAATCAAATTAATGTTATCCTTTTCGTCCAATTGAACTAGCAACATTAATTTATTTATTTTTTGGCAGTTTTAATTTACATATTATGACGATTTACAACTATTATTATTATTTTTTAATTTTTAAATAATAAAAAGTACAATTTAACAAAAAAATATATTGTTAATATAATGACGATTTAAACTATCAATATTATAATTATATATATATAAGTTTAAGAACTAAAATGTATAAACAAGTACAATTATATTAGGAGATTTTTATTATTGAAAAATTTAAATATATAAAAGCATTTGAAAGATGATGTATAATAAATGGAATTGGGTCATGGTGTTTAAGAGAATGTCCCACCTAATCATGTTCTTCTTTCATTGTCATATTTCTTCCTCACCATCACTATGTCAGTAATATTTATTTTGTAAAATAAGATAATAGTGGTTTGTAAAATTATACTTTTTATTATTAAAAAATTATGACTGTCATAAAATGTTTCTTTATGTAAGTTAAAACTGTCAATTTTTTTTTTAAATTAACATTGTTAGTTCAATTGAAAAAAAGAGATAATATTGATTTAGTTTTGAAAATCAAAAAGTTAAATTAAAATTTTAATAATACTAAGACGAAATTAAACAAATTCAAAAAATAATAGAACAAACATAATAAATTTTTTTAATGTATATGAAATCACATCAATGCCAACTAAGATGATTCCATTAATTAAGATAATTAAATTAATGAATTTGATGGAAGGATAAACATGAGAATTATTTTAAAGATAATAAGATTTAATTAAATTTTTTAAAAATAATAATAAAATATTGAATATTTTAAAATAGTAATAAAACAAAATTAATAATTAAGTTAAAATAAAATATATTTTATTATTTGAAATCACAAATACTACCATATATTAAGATATGGTCTGAAGATGTAGGAGAGAGTTTTGACAAATAATATTTATAACTTGTATCAAAGTAATGTTTAAATAATTTTTTTTACTTAATAGGATTAAAATGTTATTTAAATAAAAAAATTGAAAATTTTTATATTATTTGATTACTAGAAAATGCTCTTCATCGTTCGATAATCAATTAAAACAGTGGGGCACACAGCAATGTTGGTCCACTTAGCTAACTTTTCATAAATTGCTTAACTTTATGATTGATAGTAAAGATATATATGAACAAACAACAATTCAGGGCAATTAAGTAAGTACAACAAACTATAGAGTAGTGAAATCGTGTCAAGTTATTTATAATTAAATAAGTTAAATTGTATTTTTAGTTTTGAGTATTAGAAATGTGTAATTTTAATTTTTAAATATAGTTATCTTAATTAAATTTTTAAAGGTTATTTATATTTATAATTAGGTTTCATTATCATGATTGAATGTATTCAATATTTAATGAAATTGATTGACACTATAAACTGAATATGATACGGCAATATATAACTATAAGCAACCACAAAAAAAAACTATAATGCAACAATCAAACTAAACAAAATATTTGAAATAAATAGCCTAATTAAAATAATGTTATGAATATATTAGTTTTATTTTCATGTTAACTTTACTTTTGGACAAATTATTAATTTTATAACAATTATAAAAAATGAATGTGTTTTCATTATAAATAAATTAATGACTCAAATATTAGATGAAATTAATTAAAATAAAAATAACTTATTATAAATAAGAAGAAATTTGAGATACTTAATTGATATAATTGAAACATGAAAAAAATAAAATTACTATATAAAAAAATTAAAAATATAATCAAATTAATTAAAATTTAAAGCTTGACGAATGGTATTAATTCACATTAATTTTCATAAAAATTATGCCAAGTGATTCAAATGATTTTATTTCTATAGTTTTATAGAAATAAAAAAATATGTTTATCAATAGTGCATGTTTTATGAAAATTAAACTTTTTTTAGATATAAAACTTCATTAATCTTTAACAAATAGAAAAAATAGACACTACTTTTCTATATATTTTTAAAAAAATTAAAGAAAAATTGATAGAGAGTAAACGGAAAATTTTGATACAAACATAATTTCTGGATAAATACTAACGAGTGTCTTAGGTTACTTTGGTTAAAAAAGTAAAACAAAAAATTTATTGAAATATGTAAAATAAACTTTTATATGATTTTGAACTACATTCTCATATAATTTTTAATAATTTTTTATTTTAATTCCTTAATCGGGTAAAACTCTTTTCTAAGTAACTAGTTAACAAAACTCTTTCTAATTAAATGTAACAACTTCATATAAGTTCATTTATGTGTTAAATAGTGGTGATAGTTAAATAGGAAATTATACTAAACAATTATTTTAAAATTAGATTTTACATATACTTATATGAGTAATTTTTTATATGCAAATAAAAATAACAGTACTGAAGTTTATAATATTATTTAAAGAATAAAATAGTTAAAAAAATAGAGAAGAAAAAATAAATATGGGGAAAATAATTAGTATAGATCATAGATTATAGAATTGGATACTACTACTTTTACTATTTGGTATTTAAATTTACAAATACCCGTGTTTATAAAATGTCGCTAGTTAATCATGAACAGCGTTGGAACCTTTAATTATTGATGCCTTATTATTTCCCGTTCTTGCTCTGTTCTGTTATCTGGTGGCATCGCATCGATGGCAAATCACTCAAGCTTCGGCGGTCGCAGTGGAGTTCGAGTGGTGGTCGCCGGCGACCGCACCACCGGAAAATCGAGCCTGATAGCTGCCATAGCGACGGAGTCCTTCGCCGAGGCAGTTCCGCCGGTTCTTCCGCCCACTCTCTTGCCCCCCGATTTGTACCCCGACAACGTTCCTCTAACCGTCATTGACACACCTTCCAGGTCCTCCTCCTTCTTTTTCAGCACCAAAACTTTGCACAATTAACCGCACGCATTCATTTCATTGAAAATTTCTCCAAGCAATCCCACTTTTACGAAACAATTCATCGATTAAAGGTGTGACCTATGTTTAAACTGAATCGCACTTTATTCGATAATAGTTTTAACGCGGCTTATGCGTCTTTTGACTGAACTACGTTCGTGTATGCGTTATTTGTTATCTCAATCGCGATGATCGTGGATGGTTAGATTGAAGTGTCCGATTATTTATACTCCGAATGAACGCGTGCCTTTGTTTTGTGTAGCTTGGAGAAACAAAGCAAGCGTAATGAGGAGTTGAAAGGAGCTGATGTCGTGGTGTTAACCTATGCTTGCAATGACACGGCGTCGTTTTCGCGGTTGAGTTCTTACTGGTTCCCGGAACTGCAGAAGTTGGAGGTTGGTGATTTTATGCATTTTTCGAATTACGTATGAATCACAAACAAGTAGTGTTTATTTATTATTGTTGTTATTTTTGGGTGATACACTGATGCAGGTGAAGGCACCTGTAGTTGTGGTTGGTTGCAAGCTGGATCTTAGGGATGAAAGCCAGCAAGTGAGCTTGGAGCGCCTCATGACACAGCTTCTGCAACATTTCAAGGAAATTGTCACCTGCATTGAATGCTCTGCTGCTACGCAATACCAGGTATTTTGGTTTGTCACATTATTGTTACTTGGTGATGCTGACTGATGTATAGGTGTTATAACGTGTTATTAGAAAGCAGTGTTATCAACAGTGTAGCGCAGAAAAAGGTAAAAAGCCAATAATCCACTATATCATATAGCAGATCAAGGAGCAGAAGTTGCATAGTGGTTGAAATGTATGATATTAACTCAGAAGTTGCATAGCAGAAGTTGAAATATATATCAATTATATATGTATAAAAAATAAAATCGTATACAAATAAAATAAATGCATAAAAAATAGTATAATATTAACTCAAAAGTTCAATTGGCTGGAGACTTGCCAAAGATGACAAGAGGATGTAGGAGTAGGATGCATGCCGCAACCACGACACCCATAGTGGCTGTAATAGTGCACAGAGTTGTGATTGTGGATCCATGGAATTCCACAATGCAATAGTGCTATAGTTGATTATTTAACAACATTGTTAGTAAACAGGATCTATCAGCCACTGCTAGAGTATATCAACTTCAAGGTCCTTCATTATGATAATATCTTGCAAGTAAATTAAGCTTCTAATAGCATGTTTGGCTAGCTACCAGAGTTAATTCTGGGGTCCAAAATCATGGTGAAAAACTGAAAAAATGGAAGTAATTATTTGTTACATTGGCTTTCAACGGCCAAGATTATCCTTAATCATCAAACACAAGAAGTGAAAAGGATTAAAAAAAACAGCTAAATGAGTTCTCATTTCTCCTTTACAAGTAAATCAAGTGTAAAGTAAGAAATTCATGAGTCTATGTAATATCATAGTTGTTTTGGTTTATTTATATAAGGAAATAATCTTGATAATATTGTTATTATTATTTGCAAAATGTGAGTGTCTGAAATTTAATATTAATTCTAAAATTTTAGGTCCCTGAGGTATTTTATTTTGCTCAAAAAGCGGTACTTCATCCGGTAGATCCTTTGTATGATCTTGAAAGTCAAGCTTTAACAGATCGATGTGTTAGGGCATTGAGAAGAATATTTGTTCTTTGTGATCGTGACATGGATGAAGCCCTCAATGATGCAGAACTAAATGAGTTTCAGGTTTTTGTTGAATTTGGATTTTTTTTTAAATTTCCTTTTCTATTTCATATGCTTTGAATATTTATTGTTTTCATTTGTGGCCTATTATTCTAAATGTGTAAATATATAAACAGGTTACATGTTTCAATGCACCATTGCAATCATCTGAAATAGCTGGAGTCAAAACAGTTGTACAGCAGAAAGTACCTGACGGAGTCAACTCAGTTGGTCTTACTTTTCCAGGATTTGTTTATATCCATAATATGTTCCTTAAAAAAGGGCGTCCAGAGACATTATGGACTGTTCTAAGAAACTTTGGATATAATAATAATTTGAAACTCAAGGATGATTTCCTTCCTGTTCCATCTAAGCAAGCTTTGGATCAGGTCACACATAGTTTCTTTGTTCTATTCTTGTGGAAATTCCACCTTTGTCTTCCTGTCTGGTTTAAATAGAAGAGGTTGAGTAGTGATACAACAAATTAACTGTACATTATTCAGTCTTCGTATTAACAATAACAGAAAATGTGTGATTGTTAAATTGGGAAGACTAGAACATTACATATAGGTTATGCTTGTTGACTGTAATTTTAGCTATTCACTAGTAGGTTTTGCAATTATTAGGTGTGAACAACCTATATATCTCTGGGATTGGTGATTTGCAGAAGTCAAGTATGTTGTACTTAAAAATGACTCTTGTATGTTGAGAAATCGTTATTGTCCAAATCTTTATCTGCTAGCATTTCTCTTGTACTAATATGGCCATTTGAAACTTTGGATTGCAATTAGTTATTGTTGTACTTGATATAATATTCTTCCTCTGTTTTCTTTATATTTGTTTAAGGTTATAACACAGATATTAAGAATTACAATTAATATCCTTACTTGTACTAAAATTATTTTTAATTTCGTAATTATGCGTTTTTATCTTTTTCATTTGTTATCTCTCATATTAATTAATTTCTCTCTCATTTATTACTCTAATATTCCTTTTATCATTACTTCTCTCTTTTTCGATAATCAAGTAAAATAATTAAGGATAGTTAAAGTCGAGGTATAATTGAGAAAATAGTAATTAATGTTTTGAACTTTTTAAAGAATAGGTAAATATAAGCCAAAAATTTATTCTAGAAGGGCAATTAAAATGGAACGAGGGGAATGCTTTTATTCCTTGTTGCTCGATATTGAGATGGTGAGCAATGTTGTTAAATAGCCACTATAGCACTATTGCATAGTGGAATTTCCAGGATCCGCGAGTGTGACCATGTCCACTATTGCGGCTGCTATCATTGTTGTGGTTGCCACATGCATCCTGCATCCTCTTGTCATCTTCAACAAGTCTCCAGCCAATTGAAGTTTGAGTTAATGTTATGCCAATTTTTATGTATTTTATTTTTATTTGCATACAACTTGATTTTTATACATATATATTTGATAAATATCATATATTTCAACCATTATGTTGCTTCAACTATATGCCTGTGATGCTATCTAATGTGATATAGTGGATCATTGGCTTTCTGCCATTTTCCGCAATCCACAATTGATAACACTGATGGAGAGAGATGCTAATATTTAGTGGTATTGACTTTATGATGAATGTTTGTTGAGTCAAATGGTTTTCAAAGAAGCACAAGACATAGAATAATAGGATGCATTTTTCCCAAATACTGCATTTTCCAACATTTTAGGTATCAATTCATCACCAATTGTGATGTAGTTATTTTACATTTCCTGTTAAACTTTCAAATGAAATTAAGTATTTACTTTCATATACATAATTTTACAGAGTTTGGAGCTGACAGGTGAAGCTGTAGAATTTCTAAATGGCATCTTTCGACTATTAGATACAGATAAAGTATGCAGTACTGTTTTCATTATCACTTCCTTGACCTCTATTATGTGCTTTAAACCCCCTGTCTTTCTATTCCTTTATTAGGTGGTATTCCATGTCTAATATACTTTTTTTTTTAATTTACTTCTTTGATCCTTTATATCTCTAGGATCGAGCCCTACAACCTGCTGAAGTTGATAAGTTATTTTGTACTGCTCCAGAAAGGTGAACTTTCTACCTCCCTCCCCCTAAACTTTCCATGTATAGAAAAATAAAAAGGTGAACTTATCTTTTGATTGTCATTTTTCTAGCCAGGATCTCACTAGTGTCATATTTAGTCTTCATAACTAAATTTCTTTTTCTCACTATGGATCTAGAACTCTAGAATTGGTTGATTGCCTCTAAAAGCTCTAGCTATTGCTTCAGTCACAGGAGCAAATTTTTAGGATAAGTTGTAGATTCAACAAAACTGAGTAATCATTGCAAAGAGAAGAGAACATCTTGTATAACATACTGCTTATGCTCATTGAGAATAAATAGATTCGTTTCTTGTAAAGTGTTCAGGTTATGTCATAAATGACTTGCCACTTGAAAGCTTTAGTCATTTATAGGTGTTAAATGCTGGAAGTGCTTTATGTATTTTTTTTATCTTATTTTTAACTTTTGTAAAGATTGATAACTTGTTTTTCTAGCCTACCTCTCTGCTTCTTCTTTGTATTTGACAGTGTCAGACTGCAGTCTGTGGCACTGCTGCTCCCTACTGTAATCTTATTTTGAATATATATATACAAGCATGGAGCTGAGTATTTTTAACTCAAGCCAATATAACAATAAGCTATTTAACTTGGTATCAGAGCAGATACGATTCTGCTTTGTCGTCCGCCGCCGACTGCCGTTGTTTGCTGCCGTCCGTCGGCGACCATTTTTAAAGCTAAGTCCAGGGGTAGAATCGCCTTGTCAACTGTGACCCACCCCAACCAGCACCTGGCTGAATCGCTGCCTGACGTGCTATCACGCACCGTCTCTTTCCTACGCCCAATTAGATGCGTGTACTCCAGGCTTCGGCCAAACAGTGTCGAAACGCCTCCTAAATACCACTGTCATTCTCGTCCAAGCCTCCTTGACCTGTTCAGGACCCGTTTGGCTTCCTTTTTTTATGCATTTGGTGGGTGGGTTCTTATCCTCTTATTCACTCACCTGTTTGGCCAATTTTTAAAGCTTCTCCTTGTGTTCTCTGAGCTCTGTGTGTATGGGAACCATTGGTTCAAGAAGTTTTGGTGTCTCAGGATCAATTCTCTCCATCTTTGGAACTCCCACCATTACCACAAGGAAACTCAACAACAAAAACTCTCTCTCATGGTCAACCTCTGTGGAATTGTGGTTCCTTGGTCAAGGGTATCACGATCATTTAGAGAAAGAAGCTAGCGAGATATCGAATGAAATAAGGACTCAATGGTAGCAACTTGACTTTCAGTTGTGTGGAATGCTATTGTTGAACTCAGAATTCTAGGGACACTTAAAACCTTCAAAACTTGTGCTTTCTAGAGGGAAGCTCAAAATATCTTTGTCAATGATATTCAACGGTTGTATGATTCAACCAACAAATTGACTTCTCTCAAGCAGACTAATCATGACATGATCTCACATGACTCAAGTTCAAGCTATTATAGAAGAACTAAAAATGTTTATTGAAGCTGATTCCTTGGAGGGATTAAAACAAAAGCTGGATAGACTATATATGATTTTGACTATGCGAACTTTGCATTCAGATTTTGATCATGTCCAAGATCAAATTTTAATTGGTCATGAAATCCCTTCCATGGATAGCCTAGTCATTAGGCTTCTACGTATTCCCACTATGGTGAGAAATAAAGGTATTGTTGAAGCTGTTGAAACCTCTGCAATGGTGACCACTCGTGGAAGAAGAGGTCATCATCACGAAGAAAAACGTGGTGGTAGAGGTGTACGACCTCAATATTACAAGAGAATAGGTCATACACAAGATACTTGTTACTCCTTGCATGATTTTCTTGATAAGACAACACATGGAGTTAAATAAAGACAATATACACCTTAGTTTTCTGACAAAGAGTATCAAGAATACTTGAAATTGAAGTCCAACAATCAAGCTTCATCCTCAATGCCAATTGTCTCAACAACCTATATTTCTCAATCTGTGGAAGGTTTAAGTCTTTGGATAGTTGATTCAGGTGCTTCTGATAATATTTCTAGTAATAACTCCTTATTCTCATCTATTTCTCGACCCATGTTTTCTCATTTGGTTCCCTTAGTCAATGGCTCCAAGATTTCATCTCAAGGAGTTGATCAAGTCTCTATCTCTTCTTTAAATTTAAATTTAGTTTTGCACATTCCTAATTGTCCCTGTAACTTGATATCTTCAAGTCAACTAACTTGTTCCTTATATTGTTTAGTCACCTTTAATGCTGATTCCTTTGTCATACAGGAACGTGGTACGAGATGTCTAATTGGCGTAGGACATGAATCGCGAGGGTTGTACTATCTGGAAACCAACCCTACTATGTCTTTTTTTGTTACCTTATCTCCTAAACTTTTGCATGATCGTCTAGGTCACCCTAGTTTGGCAAAGTTAAAGATGATGACCCCTAGTCTCAAACAACTTCAAATGTTAGATTGTGAATCATGTCAATTAGGCAAACATAATAGATATTCTTTTCCTAAGCACACAAAACGAAATGTAACTCAACTTTTTCTACTATTCACTCAAATATTTGGGGACCAAGTTATGTTACATCTTTTGGTTTTAGATATTTTGTTACATTCATAGATGAATGTTATTGATGTACTTGGATATTTTTAATGAAAGATAGATTTGAACTTTTGCCTATTTTCATGTCTTTCTTCAATGAAATTAAAAACCAATTTGGAAAAACAATCAAAATCCTCATGAGTGATAATGCTAAAGAATACTTTTCCAATGAACTTTCTTCGTTTTTGTCCTCACAAGGTATTTTACATCAATCAACATGTCCTCACACACCACAACAAAATGAAATAGCTAAAAGGAAGAATCAACATTTAGTGAAAACTGCACACTCCTTGATGCTTAGTGGAAATGTTCCAACACATCATTGAGGTGATGCAATTCTCACTACTTGTTTTTAAATAAATAGAATGTCATCTTCATCTCTTGAAAATAAAATTCCCTATTCCATCATTTATCCCAATGAACCTTTATATCATGTCTCCCAAGGTCTTTGATTACATATGTTTTGTTCATGATGTTTTTCCAGGTCTTGATAAGCTGTCTCCAAGATCTATCAAATGTGTGTTTCTTGGATATTCACGTTTACAAAAGGGATACAAATGCTACTCTCCAACTACTAAGAGATATTATATGTTTGTAGATGCTACTGTCTTTGAAGAAAGTCCATTCTTTTCCTCCTCTATGCAAGACCCTAATTCTATACAACAAGTATTCTCCATCTTATCCTCAAGTCCTACAATTTCTCCCACTTGTGAAACTCTTCATCAAGACGTTCAATCATACTCTTCAATTGATAGTCTACCTGAGTCACATTAATCTCTTCTCATTGTATATCAACGTAGGACACAACTAGCTCATCTTACAGTACATGATGATCCTCTTGATTTATGTCCTTCATCAGACATCCCTACTACAAATCCTCTTTCATCATCCCTCCTTGATGAAAATTCAGGTTGGTCCATTGCTCTTAGAAAAGGTATGCACTGCACTCGAAACCCTCACCCTATTTATAATTTTGAGTTATCACCGTTTATCTTCTTCATATTTCTCTTTTCTTTCATCTGTGTCCCTTCACCATTCCTAAAAATGTTGATGAAACACTTAATCATCTTGGATGGTGACAAGCCATGATTACTAAAATGCAGACTCTTGAACATAGTGATACATGGAACTTAGTTTCTCTCCCACCCAGAAAGAAAACAATTGGTTGTTGATGGGTCAATGCTGTCAAAGTTGGTCTTAATGGTGAAGTTGACCATCTTAAAGCTTGTTTGGTAGCCAAAGGCTACATGCAAATTCATGGCTTTGACTATAGAAACACCTTCTCTCCTCTGGCGAAGATCACTACTATTTGCTTGTTTCTTGCCATGGTTACTATTTGTCATTGGCCTCTCCATTAGCTTGACATTAAAAATGCCTTTTTTCACGGTGAATTGGAGGAAGAAGTTTGTATGGAGCAACCTCCTGGCTTTGTTGCTCAAGGGGAGTTTGATCTAGTATACAAACTTTGCTGCTCTCTTTATGGACTTAAACAATCTCCAAGAACCTGGTTTGGAAAATTTAGTCATGTTGTGTAGAGTTTTGGGATGAAATGTAGTAAAGCAGATCACTCTATTTTCTATTGTCACACTTCTTATGGAAGATGTGTCTTTGGTTGGTTTATATTGATGATATAGTGATCACGGGTAATGATGCTACTGAAATTTCTTAGCTAAAGCAACATTTAATTAGTCACTTTCAGACGAAGGACTTGGATTGTCTTAAATACTTCCTAGGTATAGAGGTGACATAATCAAAGGAAGACATTGTTATTTTCCAGCAAAAGTATGCATTGGATATTTTGGGAGAAACAAGAATGATAGATTGTAGGCCCATTGACCGTCCCATGGATCCAAATCAGAAGTTAATGTCCGATCAGAGTGAACCATATTTAGATCCAGAGAGGTATAGAAGATTGGTTGGGAAACTCATATACCTCACAATTACTAGACGTAATATTTCTTTTGCTATTGGAATAGTTAGTCAATTCATATGCAAACTCCCCATGTTGATAACTAGAATGTTGTCATTCGTATTCTCAGGTATATAAAAAGGGTTCCAAGACAAGGACTTCTATACAAGGATAAAGGTAATACTCAAATTCCTAGATACTACGATGTTGATTGGGCAGATTCTCCTACAGATAGACGTTCCACGATAGGGTATTGTGTTTCCATTGGTGAGAATGTTATTTCTTGGAAAAACAAGAAACAACATATTGTTGCTCGGTCTAGTGTAGAAGCAGAATATAGGGTTATGACCTTAGCTACTTGTGAGTTGGTATGGATCAAACAACTTCAAGAACTAAAGTTTTGTGAAATTCAGCCGATGAAACTATACTGTGACAATCAGACAGCTCTCCACACTGCTTCCAATCTAGTATTCCATGAGAGAACCAAACACATAGAGATTGATTGCCATTTTGTATGGGAGAAATTACTATCCAAGGAAATCAGCACTGAGTTTGTTGACTCAAACAATCAGATCACCAACATTCTAACTAAATCTCTAAGAGGACCTCGAGTTCAATTCCCATGTTCCAAGCTAGGAGCAGACAATCTATATGCTCCAGCTTGAGGGGGAGTGTTAAATGCTGGAAGTACTTTATGTGTTTTTTTTTATCTTATTTTTAACTTTTGTACAGACTGATAACTTGTTTTTCTAGCCTACCTCTCTATTTCTTCTCTGTATTTGACAGTGTGCCAGACTGTAGTCTGTGCCACTGCTACTCCCTACTGAAATCTTATTTTGAATATATATATATATATATGCAAGCATGGAGCTGAGTGTTTTTCACTCAAGCCAATATAAAAATAAGCTGTTTAACTATAGGTGTTGGTTGGAGATTCTGTACAATTCTGATATTATACTTATGTCATGATTTCTACGAGAGACTGATAGGAATTAAATTTACTTTATGAGGGAAAAAGAAGGGGCAATCTATAAAGTATAAACTGCTATAGTTATTTGATTGGGTAATAGTAAGTAATGTTCTTTTTGGAATTCAATTGAGTTCTTAGGTGATCATAATTGTTCATTGCTGTAGTTAGTAGTGCTAATTGTACTAGTACTGGCTAGTACAAGCTCTTTTGGACTTGTGTAGTTTTTTTTTTTCAATTGATTGTGAGTAGGTTGCATAGTGCATTTTGGATTAGTTCATTTTAGGAAATGAATCAAATAATCCCTTTAATTTTAACAGTTTCTTGAAGTTTTTGAAAAAAAATAAAAGCTAGTATTTTCCTAAAAGAAAATCTTAACGAATCATGCCATTGATTCTAGTGTCATTATCATTTTGCTTACTGCTTGGGCTTGAAAATCTTTGTAGTCTTACTGTTGGGGAATGGATAATTTCAAATGCTAGAGAAATTGGAACATCCATGTGATTCTTATTCTTGTATGTTGTGATTCCAAGAAACCAATAAGTTTGAGTTTTCTTTTTTTTTTTTTGGGGGGGGGGGGGGGGTGGGGGGGGGTGTGGCTGTTTTTATTTTTTGTACCGAC
>JAMLFT010008609.1:0-13531 GCA_026544285.1 Pachyrhizus erosus | reverse complement strand
TAATTAATATATGAGAAAATATAAATTAAATTTTATATAAAATAAATAAATAATTTTAAAATTTTAAATTTTATAAATAGAAATAAAGATAGCAAATATTTTTTTTAAACAACTATAAGTGGAATAAGGTATATCGATTTTAATTAACAGTGCATAAAAGACACAATACAACAAGAACTAACATAATTATATTAATAGATTTTAGGTGCAATTTTTTAAATTATTATTTTTCAATATACATATTTTTATATTTTATATCGATATTTAATACAAAAATTTATCAACAATTCCTGAAATTAAATTAGTTCTTACTAAATAAATTACTATTTTAATCTCTAAACATATAAATTGAGGATAATTAACAAATTTTTTAATTTAATTGTGAATATGTAAATAGTCCCACCAAAATTTAACCACCCAATATAATTGTCACTTTTTACACTCCAAATTCAAAACTAAATCGACATTTTCGTCTTTAATTGACTAAAATTCTCACCGTTTACATGTTCACTAACAAAATGTTGATTTACCCGATTCTTATTAGATAACATCCCGAAAAAAGTGTTGCCCAGAAATTAAAAAAAAATAAAAAAATGCAAGTTTAACCAAAGAAATTGGTATAACCTTTTTGTCTCCGAATCCATCGATATAAAACCCTATTTGAAGTTGTCTGCGTTCTTAAGCGCTGTTGCTGGGTGCTGCATAGTTGATAGAAAGCATGGCCACATCATTGTCCAGCATCCTTTTCAAGGGAATTGCAGCTCGTTCTTTCACCACACCTGTATTCACTTCCTGCAACTTTTTTTTTTTTTTTTTCTGTTATCTATTTCTCTCGATCATATAAAGTTGCATGATTTCAGTTTAACGCTTGTGGGTATCCTTTGTTTTATCGTTTTTCCCCTTATTACCTTGCGAGTTCTATTCAGCTTGGGGTGAAGTGTTCGAGTAAAGTTGGAATTTTTCTACATTTAGGTTGTACAATAATTGAACTTGGAATTAAGGGAGTGCCGAAATTGGGGCTGCTTTGTCACAATCCAGAAATTGACTTTTTTCTTCTCACTTCTCAGATCAATCAGCAATGTTTGTGTATCTGTTACTGAGTGGAATGGAATGGAATGGGTGAAGCCAAATGGAATGAAATAGAATAAGGTTACCATTCTATTTTTTGGTTATTTTTATGATGTAAGATAGGGGGAAAGGGTTAGTTTCATCTCATTCCACCCAAGTTGGAGGGGAAGAAAAGGAGAGTATTTGGTGGAATGGGATGGAATAGAACACATTCCATCAGGTTCATTCTATTTTAAACAATGTACACAATTATTGTTTAGATTGTTTAAAATAGAATGGAACCTACCCTCCATTTCATTCCACCCCTTTGCATCATTCCAAACATATTGTCTTGTTATGTCCTATAGAACAATGGGAGTATGGGAACAGTTTTTGTTTTTGCAAGACTGGACTTTTTTAATTTTTATTCTTTTTATGTTTTTCAGTCAAATAGAATTCCAGCCCTTACACTTGTATGTTTTTTAGTCTTATTTTCTCATTAAATGAGTTTAGTTTGGTATTACTATTTTTATGCCCACCTAATGGGTACATTGATTTTAGAGAAGTTGGTTATACATATTGCATTTTAGTGCTATAATTGGTAGACTAGATATTTTTGTTCCTCAAATTGTAAATCATGTTTTCCTTTTGTAATGGTATTGGTCTTCCTTTAATGTCTTCACAGCTAACTAGTTCCTGTTATTATGGAATGAGATACTTCACTAAGGTGTCAAATGATCCTGACACACATGATGACTTCAAGCCAGCTAATAAACTTGAGAATTCCAACATTTCTTTGGCTGATGTTATTGAGCAGGTGAATTGCATATCAATTGAATCTCATGCATGACAGGAAATGAATTATTTCTTGCTTCAATGATATAGAAATCTGTTACTTGAAGTTGAACTGTTGTTCAGTGTGGTTAATGTGTGCAGGATGTAAAGGATAATCCTGTTATGATTTACATGAAAGGTGTGCCTGATTATCCACAGTGTGGATTTAGTTCTCTTGCAGCTAGAGTGTTACAGCAATATGGTAAGTAAAGTTGAGCTCCTATAATTTAAGTGTAGACTCAGGACTGATATAGGATTACTTTTCTATTAAATATTATGGTGAATTGATGATTAATTTTCTGAAGGCAGCTCAAATCATATTGGTTTCTGTATTTCTGTAATCTCAGGTTCTCGTGTTTAATTATGACAGAAGGAAACATTTTATACTTTTCAGCTTACTATTTCAATTTATCTTCACTAACATAAAGGGGCAATGACATGATTTTGAATGACAACAATGAAAATGGCAAAATGAAAGCATAGTACATCGCTGCTGACGTGAAAATTAAATATGATGACCCATATTACAACCTTTCGGATTATATACCATGCTATTAAGTTTCAAATGAGTTTTTCTAATTGTTGATTTTTTTTTGTTCTTTTAGTTTACCTATGGTCAACTAAAAATTATTACAGATTTTGAAATATAAAGTTGAATTATATGTGACAATTTTATGAGTTGCAATTATCATTATATGTTGCTATTACAGATGTTCCTTTAAGTGCTAGAAACATTTTGGAGGATCCTGAACTGAAAAATGCTGTAAAAGCTTTCAGGTAAGTTCATTTTTACTGGTTTTATTACTCTTGCTTCATAAGAGCACTCTATTGCTCTTTCGGTGAGCACAATTTTTCAAAATTAACATCCATCATGGTAAATGAGCAGTTTCCTATTGAAGGATATAAATAAGAATAGAGTTGTTGCTGATAATAATCAGATATGAAATGAAACATAAAATCATTATTTTCACATTGTATTGTGTAATCCAGATATTGTAGTTGGAATCAGATTTTGAACTATAAATCTTAAGGTTCCCTATCTTTTTAGTTCCTAAACTTTTTAGGATTTATGTTTTTAGTCCTTAAACTTTTTTTTTATTAGTCAACATCTTTTAACATTTTTCTTGTCCTTAGTTTTAGTCCCTTAACTTTTTTTCCATTTTACTTTTAGTCCCTAAGGGACTAAAAACAAACAAAAGTTAAGGGACTAAAAATAAGGATGGAAAAAAAGTTTAGGGACTAAAATCAGTCCAAAAGTTTAGGACTAAAACAGAAATCCTAGAAGTTTATGGACTAGAAAGATGTTAAATCTTAAAACTAATTGTTGTGCTGTCCAGACTTTGAAATTAAAATTGCATTTCAAAATTACAATTGTGTTAGAATTAGAATTATGTTATGACACCCTTTAATGGCTATGGAATCCAATGAATGAATGTCCTGTGTCAATGAACTGAGCATCATCAACATAGTTTGAAGATCAAAACGTGTTCTTTTTTCCATTTTTTCATTGTGAATTTGTTGCAGTTGATTTCATTGTATCTAGTGAAGATTTTCATTTATTCACTTAAACCCAGTGCCTCCTAGCATCTGAACTAGTACAATCATGTTAAATCCTCTGGAATTTAGTCAGCTAAAACATGTCTTTGCACTTAAAGTGGTATATGGGATCATATTAGTTGGTTCTCAGACATGGTAGTACTAGAAGTGTAGGTGCTGCCAAGTTTAATTACTTCTTCCTTTCAACAGCTTAATAATTGACAGAAAAGGCAAATATACTTTTGTGATGTCTTACTGTTCTCTCTTGTTCTTTCTCTGCAGTAACTGGCCAACATTTCCACAAGTTTTCATTAAGGGAGAGTTTGTTGGCGGATCGGATATTATTCTTAACATGCATCAGGTAAATTCCCATTTCAAGAGTTTTGATCTTTTTTACTTGTTATTTTGAACTCCTGTTTAACAATACTTAACTTTATGTAGACGGGCGAATTGAAGGAAAAGCTTAAAGATATTAAGTCCAAGCAGTAAAAGGACTACTAAGGTGATGAAACTTAAGAAAGAGAGGTAGTTTAGACAAACTTATTTGATGTAACCTGTTTCTTTTGCTGAAAGATGTCCTTATGTAACTTCTTTGTACCAGATTTTCTGGATGGTATTAAGTTATTTGGCAAATAAAGCATTGTATGTTTTCCTTTCAATGTGATTTTTGTGTGTTCATACCTTGCTTTGATGTTCGGATGTTATGTATGAAACAAGAATTGAGACTGAACTTTTATTCATCTGGAGTTGGAATAATGTGATAGGAACCTAGGTATTTTATTAAGAAAAAAAAAAAAGGGATAATCCCCAGTTACAGAGATCAGAACCACAGGTTCAGCATTCTCACAGAAAACACTGCAGAATTTTGAACCTCCCTGCCCAAAGGCAACAAAACCTTGATCAATTGATCCCTACTAGTCCTATCCTCCTTTTATTCTTCATTTTCCCTCGTAGCATTCTAACAGATCTCCCTCAAGATACCTCCCACCTACAGAGGAAGTTAAATAGAAAGTTTTTGTTTCTCAACCAGAAAGTTCATGGGAAAAATAATTCAATGGCATGTTTTTATATTATTAAATTATTTTTTTTTCTTTTTTTGAGTGGATTATATATGATTTGAGTGTGTTGGTCATTTTAGCTAGTTTTCTGCAATTTCAGTCATTCTAGTGAATTGAATCCACAATTCCAGACGACAAAAATCATGCTTGTTGATGGTTGCTGCGGAATTCCAACTATTTCAATAAAGTTCGCTTTGTTGCATCTTTATACAATTTTACAAATACACTTGAAAAAACTGTAAAGTGGGAATCCCCAAATTTTAGAAGTAATTTTTGTATGCTATGATATTTGACTATGAGATCATTCTGTTGGGATGGATTAATTGAACTAATGTTTGCTTCCTTTATTTTGTCACATTGCTGATGCCAAAACCAATTGTGCCCAAACCTTCATTATTCAACACTCTCCGTAACAGCAGTTTCGTTTGGACTATTCGGAATTGTTATTTGATGGTTTCAACTTTCATAAAATAAAATAATAATAAGTAGCTGATCTTATTTGATAAGTAGTCAAGAACACTAGTTTGAATGAATGAATTTGTAACTACTACAAGCTTAATTACCCTGGATTTTTTTTTAAAAAAAAGTAACATTAATTTTGGATACTGATAATTCTAACGATATCTTCAGTGAAATTGAGAAATAAGGAGGCCATTGTCCGTGGTTTGTTAGAATAATAACTAAAAATCTCTCAAATATTACAACTAATCCAGTCCCTAGGCTCTAGAATAATATAATGAGGAAAATACTTAGAAAACACATGCAGATCTTTATTGCTGAGGAACATGACAAAAAGGGACCCAGAAAATAAATCCTCCTATTTATATATATACGCATGAACCTTCTCTGATCTACCTATTTGTGCATATGCATCTCCCCACCTTCTCTATTATTGTTCCATATACCCTTCTATGGCCATGGCTGACACTAATTATGTCTTTTATGAGGACCCATCAAGCCCCAGCCTTGAACTAAGCCAAGTGCAAACCTCATCCATCTCTCTAGGGACTGTGTAATGACCAAGCCTGCACACATGACAAACCATAAGGTGAACATCTGTTTTAACAAATCCATGATCAATTACTGGGTTGATTTCAGCTATAAAACAAGTTACCCGTCATAGGATTTGAACGCAACATATCGAAACCCAGCTGAACATAAGGATTGAGCAGATTTTTCACCGTATTTGCAAAGGACTACATCATCACCTACACATAGCACAAGGCACATTAGAATCCTAACTTCCTAAGCAATAAAATAGTTTTAAATTTATGATAAACATGCCTCTCAAATAAAGAGGAACAACGACACCAGCATATAAAATTTGGAGATACATACTGATTCCATGGCACAGCAAAATGGGCAACGAAGCTGCTCTCCTTCTTGCTTCATGTGACACTTCTATCTTGTTCCTTAAGCTCCTACAAAAAGCAGATTCCAACCGCAGTGTCAACCATGTGAATTTAGTACATGGACCATTATACATTATACTTCACGACAAACATTGTCAAATGGTTATTGGGAAACTGATGGGAAAATAATGCTGGATGTTATTTTCAAGGTATATCAACAAAGTCTCGTGTTTTAGTTGAATGACCAATGTTAATCAACATAAGTGCAGTGCCTGTAGAACAAATAATCTTATAATATGTTATATACCTTGATCCGGGAAGCCAACCACTTAGTCCAACCACTGTTCTTAAGTTGACAGGGTATAGGATGCCATTTCCATACCTTCCCATAGCAAAACAAGTTGCAGAGTATAGGGCTATTGCTGCACCCATGCTGAAGCCTCCAATACCAACTTTCACTGTCACATAATAAATTGTTTAACGGAATGAATCTTCAGGATATCAATTACATCTTAACACAAATTGGATATGTTTCAAGAAGACAGACCCAGTCAAGAGTTATAGATAAACTTACATAGTGATAACTTACAGTTTGATCAGTTTTTTTCCCCTGAGGGTTATAGATAAAGAAAAACTCATCCTAAATACAGAAATGATATCGTGGGACCATGTAGAATTGCAAAGTTTTGAGGTCTAATTTTTAACTTATTATTAGCAAAGTTTTTAGGCCTTGAAAGTACCGTCAGCTGGCTCTGTTGATAACAAGTTAGCAATGTGTGCTGCTGAGGCATCTAAACCCTCCCAATCATCTGGACCATCTTCTGAAAGTTCTCCCACGTCAAACCCTGATTAATACCCAATAAGCAAGTTAGACTTCTTTTGTTTATGACTGTAAAATGATGATTTTATTCAAAAAGAGTAGGTGCAAAGGAGGTTTTGACATACATGCAGTGCAGGGAAAACCACCAAGTATAGCCACAGGACGGGTAGGAGCAGTAGGGCAAATCCATTTTATCTGAATCATATCATATCATATTGTGAGAAACATCATATTATAGAACCCCAAAGTTATCATAATTATGGAGTGAGAATATTATTAGCCTAGAGAAGCAATTAAGTTAATCTCAAATTGACTGAAGATACAAAATTCTCACATTTGGAAGTGGAAGGGATTCCAGGAGCTGAGATGAGCTGCAACAAAACAAAGCACAAAATCAGATAATCTAGTCCCCGGGTAGTAAATCTGACATCAATTAGGAACCACTAGTTTCCTAGATAAAATTGTCTAGAATAAAGTTCTCAAAGTGCTCAAACTCGATAGCATTTTCTGTGACCACACTAAACACTGTAAAGAACATCACTAGAGTTTACCAGCTTTTATTCATATAATATATTATTCTGTCATAAGTCATGTCTAGCCGTTCATTTGGTAGAGAAACTAGTGAGTTTGTGGTCCCCCGATTAAGAATTTAGTATATGCTCTTCCCAATCAGGATTCCAAGAATTAAAATCACAATTTTGTTTAACCGAATTTATTTCATGTAGATTCTAAACAGAAAGAAGTTCAATACTGAACATTCAACATCAGGAGTCAGGACAACCAAGTTTTGGCTCCCACCAATATACTTCACATTCTTTTTCTTAAAAGTCTCAGCCTTCATCTACGGATTGTGTACTTGAAGCAAGAGAATGAGGTAAGACACAAAGAATAAGAATAAGACAAATAAGTGAAACCCAGATCCAGCTGTAAACTCCTTGAGTTCCCTAACCAAACATATGGAGTTAGCTGAAAGTTGTGGAAGAGTATTTTTTGGGAGGTGGAGGTTGTAGGTGGGGGTTCAACAAAAGTTTCTACACAAGAATGAATTTTCTCATGTTGAATTTTCACGTGACATGGGCATGTGAAAAATTTGTGTTTACTTTTGTCTTCGTAATATGTAGAAATATCGATAATGATTTATGACCCACATATTTAATGTCTACAAAGAGAGACAAAATTTTTTCTTGTGACTGGATCGTGTGAAAATTCAACTTGAGAGGATCCACTCCATGTTTACATATACCTCAACTGTATACTGTTTCCATCCAAAAGTAACAAAGAGCAGAGTGAAAAAGAAAAGCAAAAAGAGAGGTTGGAGAAAGAAAAGGTAAATATTAGATAAAAGATTAAATGAGTAGAAAGGAAAAGAGAAGTGAAAGGATCCACAAAGGAAAAGTGAATATAGAACAACTAGTAGGAGAATAAACAGCTGATAGTTGTAACAATGTTAACATAGCCTATGAGTTATGACAATATTGAAGAGATGACATCCATACCTCAAACCATTATCACCAAGACCATGCAGCCAAACTATGGTGGCTTGGTGTTTTCCTTTTGGCCTCACTACATGTGTCTTCCCAAACTCAAAAGTTCTTCGAACGGTTCTACTACCTGCAATTGAACGCGAGAAAGCTTAGTACTCGATGACATACCGAGTTCGAAGATAGTCCCTGATAGATTTCAAAACAGTACAAAATCGTACAATCCTTCAAATGGACTGGGAATGTCAGCATTGAAATTAAATAGTGCAGGAAGGTCGAGGAGCAGATTGTAAATGACTTACCAAATGGCTTACACAACAAATAAATAGAAAGAAAAATGTCCTATAATTGACTGATAGCAATCTAGAGACTAAAATTCATGCAAGGTGCGATGAAGGATAAAGGACTACGAAGAGGAGCAAAAGAACAAACCAGAGCCCGTATGAGAATGTGCATGACTCATTTTGCTGCTCGAAGAAAGAAAGTGTTGAAAGCACCCCCACCTATACTGCAACTGCAACGAGTATGAAGCGGTTCTGCAATGAAGAAAATGCAGGATGGTGATGCCCCTTTATACCCAGAAGGGTATGGTGGAGTTGGAATAAAACGTGTGAAATTGCCATGTGTGTGTAGTGACTAGTGAGTGCACCGGCTATAGAGTGCTGCTGCAATCTCCTAGAAGGGTATCCATGAAAAGGATAGGTAAAGACAAATACAAAAGCAGGAGACCTTTATGAGCAGAGAGAATCAAAGCAGAGCAGAGCACAATCATCCATTCCTAAGCTGCACAGCTAGGAGAGAGAGCTCTGGACTCTCACATAGAGAGAATCTATGCTTGTGGGAAGTGGCCAGAAGATAAAGCAAACCACAACAACCACAGCAGAATATTACTGAAAACAAGAAAGAATAACCCAAGTTTGTAAAACAAAATATCTTTTCACAATCATTTGTTTATGAATTTCTGCATGATTGATGGATACCCATTAACCTCAAACTAAAGTTTTATCAATTTTTGCCTACACAAAGGAACTCAAGAAAAAAATTGGAAATCACCAAGAAGTGCACTTGAAAAAGGAACCGGAGCTTCTTGGTATTTTCCCCTCCTTTCTAGTTTCCCACAGATGACAATTAAGCTCAGTAACCTAACCTGGAGTAGAAATTAGAATTGACAAGAAAAAGCATGTAAGCTTTTCGTTCTAACCTTCCTTTTTTTGTTTCTTGCTTGCCACTAAACTTGGTTGCTTAAACCCCACCTGAAGAAAAAGTTTTATTTGTTTATACAGTGAGAAACAGCATGAGTCCAAAGTCTATAGACTTCGTCTTAGGCATAATGACAAATAATAATAGTAACGGAGCCTTCTCTTTATCACATTTAGGTGAAAAAATAATGTCCTAAAATGTTCAGTTATTTAGCGAACAGGTAACTTCTTTAGAAGAAAAAAAATATATAAAAGTTTAAGCCATGATCTTCCCCAAAAGCAATCTTAAGAAACATAACAGACGTAAGCCCATTGTTTATCTAAATTCAATGTGATAAACTATTAGCAGATTTTTCATTTTTGCATATTTTTTGTTTTGTCAGTTAGAAATGGCCTTAGTGGACTCCAACTTGAATATATCCCACTGACCAACTTCTTTTATTGGTATATAATTATATGGCTTTCCTTGTTTCTCCATCTCCAAGTTGTGCAGATATTTGCAGCTTTGATTCTCACAGTAATAGCAAATATGTAATTTATTGCAAAGTGAAAGGTGGACCTGGCAGATATCCCAGGCTCAACAAGATAAAATTTGAGGTATACAGAAGTAGAGCCACTATGCATAGGTCAATGAGTACATTCATTGTGCACCACTATGTCTGCTCCCCTATAAAATGCAGCATTCATGCAAGCTTATTAGGAAATCTTAAAATGCTACCTGTC
The DNA here is from genome assembly GCA_026544285.1 of Pachyrhizus erosus. Classification (NCBI taxonomy): domain Eukaryota; kingdom Viridiplantae; phylum Streptophyta; class Magnoliopsida; order Fabales; family Fabaceae; genus Pachyrhizus; species Pachyrhizus erosus. Next base: position 3,481 of record JAMLFT010008609.1, on the reverse strand, counting down.
CTTCCATCTATCCACTAACTGCTTTATAGTTTAGCACCATTCTTTCTTATGTTCTATGCTTGCATTGATGGAGACTCTGAACTGACATGAAAATTTCAAATTGGAAGTAATCAAGCTCCAGAAGAACTCATGAGTCACGAACCAATTTCTTTTGCTAATGTCAAACTCTCATGATATGTGAACGTGATTCCTTGTTCATATTGTTAGTGTAACAAACCTTCCAAACACTGTGTTTTCTTCTCAAGTTAGAATTATTAGGTGAGTTATCCTTTGTAACATGGGCAAGTCCCCACTTTAAAAAAGGTGAATGAATGCCTGTAATTCTCATTTAGACACTATTTTTGTCCTAATAGAATCGAATGACAGTGTTTAACACTTTTTTAGTTTCTTTTAACTATTGTGGTTTTAAAATTGTCTGCCCAATTAAGATAAAGCCTTTTGAATAATGATGTTCCTTTTGGAATTCAGCGAAAACTATTTTGCTTTTGCACCTCTTGATTAGAAAATCTAAAAAGAAAAATTAAAGGGGTCCACTTCCTTACGAAAAAAAAAATTTACGTTGCTACCTTTTCTGAAATTATATATTTTATGATAAAAATTAGAGACCGATATCAATGAGGTTGCAGTCTAATAGAAATATTAGTCTCTCCTAACATAATAAATCAAGGTTAGAGATGTGGAAAACTTTTGGGAGTTCAGGAAAGAATATCTTACGAGATATAATACATTACATAAAAAGAGGTTAAATATAAGGGTTTGGTTGCATATAAGACAATGGTAACACAACAAAAGCAACATAAATATTAAACTGGTTGACTTAAACTTGAAATAAATTTTAACGTGGCAAATGCTAATTGGTTGACCTGTTAATAGTTGAGCATCTGATATCCCTCCAAGGTCAAAAAAGAAAAAAAAAGTGGATTTTCCCTCATCTGAGGAGAATTTGAGATCTACTTTCTATTTCGTCAACTCCTTAGCAGCCCCACACTCGAATACACAAAGAGAAATAGCTTGAAAACCTTTTTATTTTTTCTTTAATTTTAAATAATAATAATAATACAAGAGTACAAGTAGGAGCGTTTGTTTATGTTTATGACTAGACAAGATATGCTGTTGGCACTAGCTTCATATTGGAGATTAAAGTACTGTGTGGTGGTTGTGATCTTGAAGATTAGGCGGCTCAAATAGGCAAAGCTTTACAGTAAAGGGAACATCTTTGAGTACCCAATTGAAAAAGTGTGTAAACTTCAAAATCAGAAAAATATAGTGCAACTCGCCTATGACCATTTTCAAATATTTTCCAGATCTCGTTTGCTACAAGCTGGCATGCACACGGAGAAAAATATTCCTTTGCTTCACCATAAAGCATTTATTTAACACTAGCCACAAATTTTTTTTTCTCTTTTTTATGGATATGGATGTTACATATTTTAACAAGTAACCCATTTACACACGTTAAGAATAAACTTCTTTATGATACACACACTGATGCTTTTTAAAGGGAGTAAAATGTGAATTTGGGTGAGATTTAATCCCAAATTCTTGCATTCACCTAAAATCTAAAGTCTAAAAACTTTGCCAGCTAATATACCTCCTCGAATTGAAAACTTCACACAGATCCCCCTTTATCATTTCAAGTTTTTTTTAACTTAAACATTACTTTTGTGAACCATCGTCATTAGTTTTACCATCGCCATCTAGGCCAAGAGGTTGGGGCTCATCTATTGTCTATTTGGCTTGACATTTGTGAACCATACATGCATACTTGTTTCTAGCTTCACTTTTTGTCATTCAAAAGTTTGGATGAGGATGAATTAAACAATTTCATCTATGTTAGAACAAGTAAGGATTTTATATATTGAAAATATATTTAATTTGGTGAGAAAAAATGCTAAATTTTCCTACGCTCATTTTTAAATAGAAATCCAATTATTTGTTATTCGCCTTGTTAACTTTAGTTACAATATACAACTATATTTAAAAAAGAACTTAGCTTTATATATAATTGATTTAATGACAAAAAAAAAAAAATTTATAGAAAGCAGAAGCAGCAGCACGCCTTTGCAGCCTTTAAAATTGAGATTACTTTAGCATATATTGGTGTGCAGTGTGCAATGTGACGATGTAAGAAAAACTTGTTATAAAAATTATAGAAAGCAGAAGCAGCAGCACGCCTTAATTTTCTGCCTTTAAAATAGAGATTACTTTAATATATGTTGGTGTGCAATCTCATATATTGATTCTGTTGCTTCGGTGTGACATATTCTAGTGTAGGTGTTAATGCAGCAGTGCAAATTACCTTATATTAGGCGTAAGATAACAAATTTATAGAGTGTTCGTGTGAAAAGGAATATAATTAGATTAACAAATATTACGTAAATATAAAATGATGCTTATGTAATATTATTTTATACGTATGCTTTTATTAATATATTTGTTAGTCATTGTGAAATAAATAAGTTAAACTCTAGTATATTAATAGATATAAACTACAAGGGAAGGTAAAAAAAATATTAATATATATATATAGAAAATTAATTGTTGATATTATGATATATATACCTAATAAAATATGAATTTATTACGTTAGATTTTCATAAATGATTGACAATATTTAATATTCTCATGTTTTTTTATTTTACAAAATTTTAAATTCTTGAATAATATATTGATTATAAAACGAATAACATGTTTGTTTTGATTTTTAAAATATGAGAAAAATACTTGAACTATTCCTCTATATACCTAAGCGTGTAAAATTTCCCTAACATATATTTAGTATTTCTTTCTATGCATATGAACGATTTAACAAGATATAACTAAATATTTGAAATCAGTTTTAAATATATATATATAGAAAAAAGGATTAAATTATATAAATGTAACTTTATAAATTATTATTAATTTTATATCATCTTAAATGTCTGTCAATTTTATAAAAATTGAACAACAATAAAAAAAAATAAATAAATAATTCATATTTTAATATATATTAAAAAATATTAATTTCATTTGATTTATATAATGAAATATCAAATATTTTTAATTGTATAAAAGTATATTATTTATATGAAAGAAACTTTTAATTTAACAGTGAGTTTTAAAAAAAATATTATTTAATTTGATATAAATAATCAAGATAATATAAAATTATAATTAAACGGTTCAATTGACAAAATTTACAATTTATATAAAACTATTAAATAATATAATAATTATTAAAATTATATCAATATAATTTGATCTTTTCATATATAAAAAAAATTGAATACACTCGTAACATGAATTTGATATATTTTTTTGTATTTTTAATATCAACAAAATTGTCCAACTTAATTTCTTATCTTTTTTAATTTATCATTTTCAATGTATTAAGTTCTAACTTAAATTTTATTATTTTTAAAAATAATTATCAATAATTAAAAGTAATAATACATATTATTTATTATAAATTTAAAATATAATTTATATATTTAAAAAT
>JAMLFT010008608.1:0-13468 GCA_026544285.1 Pachyrhizus erosus | reverse complement strand
AGTATAAGATTAAAAATATAATATAAATTAGTTTTTATTGAAAAGATAAATTTGGAAGAACAAGACAATTTTTTATCTTGTTCCATTTCATGTACACATCAAACACTATTTTTGGTGAAATATTATATAATAGAAAATAATTTTTTAAAATAAAATACAATAGAAAAAATTATTCATTGAAAATAATTATTTATTAATTCAAAGATTTTTAAAATAAAAGAAAAAAAATATTAAATTATAATAAAAATTTTAATTATTTTGTATAAGTAACGTTACGTTGACTTTCTTAATTTTAACCCTTATTCTTTGTAAATCATCCATCTAATGATATCCCTAATACGGATTGTACCTAAAAAAATTCCTTAATAAGGATAGCCAAAAAGTACAGGACGCCTCTATGGAACTTCATAATATAATAACAATAATTGATGTAATAAAGAGAATAAAAGAATTGTTTTCGATAAAGAATAATTGTGATTTATATAAAAAAAAAATGAAAAGAATAAAAGAGAAAACAGTGTGAAAGAGTGAAAGGGTTGTTTGGCGGGAAAATGTATGGGGGTGGGGTGTATGAGATAGGATTAGGACTGAACAATGGACATATAAAATATAGATATGTTGGTCAACGACATTTGACAGACTCCCTGAATTGTAGGTCCACCGTTTCACACCATCACCTCATCTCTGTCCCCTCCTTTTATTTCTGCTTGGTACATTTATACAAAATAAATTATTATCATTTTTTCAATAAAAATAAGCTTCAATTACCTTTTAATTTTTATAGTTGTAAAAAAATTTTATTTTCATATTTATTGTTTAAAATATTTTATTTTAATTTTTATGGTTATAATTTTTTAATTATTTTAATTTTTATTATTTAAAATTATTTAACATATTACATATAAATATTTCAAAATTATTATTAAAATGAAATTATCTAAATTTTTTATAATTTTTTACTGTCATTTTTATTTTTATATCAATTTTTTTTTACGGTAGAATGATGTATAAATTTTGAATAAACATGTATTGTTAACCTTATTGTCAGCCCAATAACTATCTATTGCATGTTGTTAACCCATATGAGAAATAGTTAACGTTTGAAATGTGAAATAAATATTATTTTTTAGAAGAATTTTATTTTTATTGTCACTGTTTACTACGTGAATGTGGAATTATCCCTGGAAATGATCTTACCTTGAAATTGTCAATGCCTTGCAGTTTTCTGCCAAGGAAAAGACTATTACACATTTGCACTGCCACTGCCTAAGCAGTAAAGTGACAAAATATTTTCCTTTTTTTTAGTGCTTTACAAATTATCTCAAATTTACTCATTTAACTAATGTAAAAATAATATGAACAAATTCACGTATACAAATATCAGTGTAAGAAATACACTCGATAAAGCTATAATCCAACGAATCCAATAACGAGATACACATTCTTAGTCTGAGCTGAGGTAAGGAGATAAATTAATTTGTTTAGCGTTGCACAAGGTAACACAACGTAAACTATTTTTAAGAAAAAATGATTGCATAAAATAACCATTTACTAAGTAGAATAATGTAAAATATTTTTTTTATAGACCAGAGCTATTTTCTATAAGCGTCTTTGAGACATGTTTTGAAAGATTTGAATGGTGTTTGGATAATTTTTTTAATAAAAAAATGAAAAGAAAGTGAAAAAAAAAAATACTTGAAAGTTTCGAAAAATTGAACATGTGAACGTGCATGTTATTGGTGGCTGGTTTGTGTCTCATTAGCTGAGAAAATGAGAAAAGAGTGCAGCTTGGTTCTTTAATCTTAATTCTTAACTATCACATTCACATGGTTGACTTGGTTCCCCAATGTCTAGTTACGTGCCGTCAAGGATTGGGGCTCCAAACTATGATATTATCAGCCATTAATTTTGCGCCAAGCCCCAGACATATTTTTTTAATTAATACTCATAATCATATTATTGACACCACTTCAATTTCAATTCAAGCTAAAGATCCAAACCAAGATTCATCACAACCCCATTTGTCTCTCCATAAAGTGACTGAGAATCTGTGGTGGAATGGAACTTATTTGACAACTTCTACAAATAACAAATATGGTAATAGTATGAATAAGTGTTATTTCAATAGTTTGAATGAACGCAATCTCAAAAAATTCAAGATTTTGCCTCAAAACACCACTACGTTCCAAAGTAGACAAGATGAATCATGCTGTATGACATAGCTTTAAAAATAGACTTCCGATGCACCGGATCTAATAAAAATCATTAAATAAAGAAAAAATAATTGAAAAATGAAAATAATATTCCTCCCATATCATAATGTTTATTTTAAGACAAGTTTAACCTAGTCAGTTGGTCTCTATAATTATCTTTATTTTAAGTTTTAATTCTTATATGAAAAAAAATTACAAGTTTTATTCCTTACACATAAATAAAAGTTAAATTTTGATCCTTGGTACTAACACCATAGAAGAATTTTTAATGTAAAATCGCTATGAAGTTATTTTAGCAATGATAGACCACTTAAAAAAACTGTAAAGAAATTAAAACGTGCAATATTCTCATATGGCTAAAAATTAAAATGGTAACATCTACATATGCTAATTACGTAAATGATTATAATAGTCTTTTTTTACAAAAATATCTATTAAAAGAGCTAAAATATAATTATGAATCATTTAAATATTTAAGTGAAATAGTAATAAATAAAAATGTTATTAATAATAATTAATATTATTTTTAAAATAACTTTAAAACAAACAAAATGTAAAATAACATAATATGAAACAGTGAAAGTACTTCCTAACAACTATCCTTCATCAAATGTTCTCTAATGGTCTGACTTTGCGGTGGAAAGTAAGTGAAGCACAATAAGCACCACATCTACATCATTTGAGAAGGGAACTTCAACACGAATTTTTCTCTTGAAAAAAAAAATTCCAATATATTTTCAACACAATCTTTTAAATTATTTTCAACATTAAACAAAGTTCATATAAGTTCTACTTAACAACCTAAACTGGTTCCCAATTCAATGACGATAACATAAATTCTTCATTCTTGCGTAGTGACTAACTCAGATGTCTCACTTTTAATAGGTTTCTGACTTTTCGATCCGCAGTGGCATAGGTTTCTGACTTTTTTAAATCTAGGACATTTTCAAATCAGTAGCTTTTAATAAAATTTTATACTTTTTCAGTTAAAAATTACAGATCAAATGAAACTATAAAAGGAATTATATATTAATATAATCCTAACAGTATTAAAATACCGCTGTCAAATTTTGATTCCTGACAAGTCTCTGCATATATGGCCCAAAGCTTCCCGCTGCACCGAAAGTGTAAACTCTGAAATTCATAAACAAGAACCTCGGTAAAAGAGACATAGACACAGTAATCCACAGTGAAACACGTTCATCTCAATCATATCAATGCATCGTACAATGATATATACACAGACGGGGCATAGCTTGATAGCTCTATTAAAAAACTTGTCATTTTCGCTGGTACTGTACTTGTTAACTCTTTGGCTAGTCAATTATCTCCTTGTGACTGTGCAGATATACATCATGTGACTTGACATCAGTGTGGGGATGATTGGAAAGAGTGCACTAGGGCTCAAAACTGTCCTGCTCTTATATCTCTATCCAGCCGATCTGCATTAAGCGTCCCTGGAAGCTCTCTAAAGTCTTCATTGAAGATGGAATATGCACTGCATGTGTTTGTAGAGTAGAAAATATTTTAAAAATATCAAAATAGTTTCCAACAAGTAAATTTGATATCCACAATCATTTAGAATTGGTAAAAAAAGACATGTATGAGTAGATTCAGAACGCTTCCTATAAAAAAATTATGGAATGTAACCATGAAAATTTTAAGCATATAAATGGTGCCAGAGATGAGACAAAATATATCACTAGCCTAATTATCTATGTACTCCATTTTTTTCTTTCTATATGAGAAAAAGTAGTAACACCCTAACACTTCCATGTTATTGAAATGGAAAGCTGGAATACTAAACCCATGACATCATTCTCTTGGGTTGAGCAATTTGAATAGATTTAACGTATGAAGCAAGTAGTGATATTACACATAATACTAGGAATTTTCCCAAGGGGCAAAAATAAGGAAGAATCCAAAAGGAATAAAAAAGGATTTAACATCCTGACATATTATTACTTAGACATGTGCAAATTTTAATACAGGATTTTACCATATTTACACTACGTTGTCAACTCTTGCACTTCATTTTGTTTTGCTGCTTCTGATAATAATGAAGGTCACTAACATACACAAGTCTTATTTGAATTTTCAGATTTGACTTTCACCTTGTACAACATTTTGAACAATATACTAGTAATACAACAAGTAATGTTTGGTCATACCTGATGTCACCAGCTTGGCGCTTTCCGAGATTGAAGAGAATGAGACAAAAGCCAGTTGCAAGTATCTACATGAAAATTGTGTTGAACAATAAAGACACGCAAATTTTATCGTATACAATGACCAGAAAGTACCCTTGTAAGACATCTTAATTTAACCTCTACAATGTCAAGTCAAATGAATATCTAACCATATAATTTATACAAGAAAGGAGTGAAATTTGCCACATAATTTTCACACATCTGCTCATAATTGTTCTTTTTTTTACAAAAAACAAAAGACCACTCTGTTTATATTTTTAAAAGTTGTAGGGGGAGGGGGGTCAGATTCAAGATAAGTTCAAATGACCAGGCCTGAGTGTTAGCTGAATTGACTCAGACCAAAAAATGTCACAACTACACAGTAATTTGTGCACTGAATATTTTGATCCAGTATCCCAAGTCTCAGTTATGCATGGACAAGATAGATAGTGGACTTGGACTTAAAAAAAATAGATAGACTAGTGGACTAAATGCCCAAAAAAATGGAAAGTAAGAAAGCAGACTTACATACAAAGGTCCGAGATCCCATCTATGGGCAACAGGAGCCAGGATAAACCACAAAATTATGAGAAGCCATGCCTTCAGACTCAGAGTGAAAATTACCATCAAAAGGATATCTGTCAATAGGAGATGACCATATTTAGAAGATTGTTAATTTCAAAGGGAACTATCATCATCATCATTACTGCTCATAAGCGATCCACTCATCTAAAGTGATTCCTAGAATAATGCAACACTTACTGAATGATTCCAGTTTTAATTTTGTCCCCATGCAAGTAGATTATGGTGATAGATATATTCCAAAAGAAACACTGCATATGCTTTAATGGCCAAATTGATATAACGAAGATTTTGAAATAGGAATATTCAAAATGGTTTCATAAAGGAAAAAAGTAATGGTGATTTTAAAATTATGGATTCAACAGTTAATCAATACATATTTCAAGGATCAAAATAGTAATTTACTAGTGTCTAAACAAATATCATTTATGCAGCTTATTACCTGGAAGCTTCAAGTTATCGTGTAGAAAAGAGTACAGCCTCTTCTTCCACCAACTTGATGAGTGAGGAAGCCGAAACCTCTGCAGAATCAGAAACCAAGGAGATGGCATTGAGTTAAATGAGTACCAAATTGACATTATGGCCACTTTGTTAGAGATTAATGAATTCATTTTACCAGATCTTCATCCTCATCATCATTTTCATATCCATCCTTCACTGGGGGCTTTGGTTTGACAGCAACAATCAAGCAATCTAGTAAATAAATAGACAATTAATCACATCTTTGTAAGATGTAAGAAACGTTAGCATTAAATGCATAAAAAAAAGTAATATGCTATGGCCCCAAAAAGAAAGAGAAGGAATCGATGTAATCAACAAGTAATCAGGTATATTGATTTTTTTTAATAGGCCAAGGAGTAAAGTAATGGAGAGAATCATTTAAAATGATGGTTATACTGATGCTGTACAATGAACGAAAGTGTTGTCGAAAGGTAAGCTCATTAAATTAACGACAAAGTTGAAAGGAAGAATGCTAACAATGTGATCAAAGTATGGACTACAGAAGGTCACACCAGAGGCAGTTGCACTTTGCGGTGGAAATGTCATAGGAGATTCTTCTTTTTATGAAAAAGATAATGCATTGCATTGATCAAATAACAAAATTAGGACTATAACTATACCTCCATCATTGAGTTTTACGAATACATCATCTCCATTTTTCATGTCATACAGTGCACTTCCGCGCAGAATAAGACTCAAGTTGTCAATTGGCAAATTATCATTCCCAGCAATTAATCTCCTCAAATCACGCACCTATAAGTGATTTAGAAGAAACATAAGACAACAAAGCTGTAATAATTAACAAGAATTATCATCGAACTAACTAACTAACTAAATAAAAGAATCAATTGAAACACCACCATTCTTGCCAAAAGAAGTTAAGGCCGAAAGAAGCATGGCTTTATAATTTCGATCCCACCTTTTCCAATAACACGGTTTTCGGAAGAAAAAAAAAAAACATAACACTAACAAATAGAAGTAAAATTATCGGCAGTTTGAGCTATGAAGGCACACTTGGCTGAGGCTTCATAGCTTGTAACTAAAAGAACTCAAGGTTGTAAAGCTTTAATTAAACACTCTGATGCAGAATCAAATTCCAATGGCAGAATTCACGCTGTCACATACACAAATAGATATTATAAAAACTCACAATCCATGCTCCAAATGCATAACCCTAACTAAGTATCATTGTCAAGTAAAATTTTTGTCATCTGTGAAAGGGTATTCATTCTCTCACTTGGAATGTTTTTTTTTTTTATTTTTCATCTGCCAAAGCCCCAGAAAAGAGGGGAGAAGAAATCTCAATTAAAATGGTGGAATTGGGAAAAAAAAAAACCTAGAAATTGGGAATTGAAGAGAAAAGAGAAACCTTGATGGAAGAAGGAACGAGGAGGCGAGAGGGACGAGCAGGACCAATAGTTTTGAGGAGGATCTCCACCTTCTCCGAGTCATCTTCCTCCATACCCATCACCGACCCAAACGACATACTACTCAGACACGGTTAACACCATTACCAATTAAATCAAATGCAATTCAATTTAATTCCATTAAAAGTAATCTAGAATCAATTAAGTAATTCAAGTTTTATATTTTTATTTATAATTTAGTTAAAAAGTGGTAAATAAATTTTAATTTATCTTTTTTTTAACATATATTCAATTTAGTCTTCCACATTGTAGTTTGTTATCAATTTAATTCTTTCATTTAACAAAATTAAAAAAAAAAGCCATGAAATTATTGTTCTTTTCATCTATGTTTTTAAATTTAATCACTCATAATATTTTAGTCCTTAAATATAAATTAATATTGCCATTTAATTCATATGTTACGTATAGTTTTGGAAGTAGCTGCTGCTACACTTTATCGTTTTATTAACTTCATTTCTAAACTAACTACAAAGCACGAGTTCTAAAACCGAACTCGTCATTTATTTTTTATGAGTAATTTTGGGACTTTTACCATATTTGTTTTGTTGCAGTTAACTTTCTTTATTTTAAGGCAATTCATGACTCAACTTCAACAAGTGTAAATAATTTTTTATAATATTGAGTTTAAAAAACTATACCAATAATTTTTAAGACAAATTTACATCATTTCAACCTAATCTAATTTTATATATTTTATTAAAAATATATATTTTTAATAAGTATATTTTAATAATATAATTTCTTGTATTAACTTAATATATTATATTTTATGCAATATTATATATTATATTATTATCGATATCATTTATTTTAAAATATATACTATAAATATATCTTTATTGTAATTGTATATTTTCTTAATACGACAATATAATTATATATAATATTAAGATTATTAATTTATTGTGTCAATAATTTAGATAATTCTAATCTTATCTTAATATTATCAAAACTTAATTGAATTGAGTTCAATTTATAAAATTGATTCTATTAAAATTTTGAGTTGAATAAAAATATTTTAAGAAATATTTATTTATTTGATAAATTTTTAATTTAAAATAATTTTTAATTTAGAATAAAATAACCATATATAGGTTGGTGATACTATTTAAAGAAAGAAATGTAAATTGTATGAAGATTAAAAAAAAATTGTCTCCTACCTTTATTAATTAGAGTTTTTAATGTAAAATTAAGAGTGTAAATGAATTGTATTGAACTTATGAACTTGTTTAACTCAACTTAATTATATATTTTGTAAGTCAAGTTGAATCATTATGTTGAGTTAAGATTTTTTAAGACATTTAATTTTAAATTTGGTCAAATTTGACTACATAATAAATATACAATAAAAAAATAATAATTATATAATTCTTTCTATTTATTGTATGTAAAAGAATGTAAATAATAAAAAAGTAAAAAAAAAATTAAATTTTCACTCTCATTCATTTGTAAGTCACAACAACTTATTTTAATTTTGAAAATTGACTCAATTTAATACTCCCTTTGAATTCATATATAAGCAAAAAAAAAAAATACCTAACTTTTTTAGACTCAAAATAAACAAAAATTAAGTAATTTAACTTGTAAATTAATTCAAGTTTTATTTTTCAAAAAAATGACTACTATCTCCAATAAATATTATTAAGGATAGTTTAGATAGTGTATTTTAATTTTTATATGAATTTAACTAACTTTCTTAATCTATGTGAAATAATGTATTTTTGTTTATATATATAAATCTTGAGAAAATAATTATGAGTTGTAAAATAATTATTGAATACTAATGGTAAGTTATAAAAGAATGAAATAATAAATACTAATTAGTAGTTTATAAGATTTACGAAACAATGAAACAATATTGAATTGCTAATTTTGATTTTTTAATAAAAATTTAAAACATGATAATAATTTTTATAATTATGCAACCTGATAACTTAAATTAATTTAATCCAATTAAAGTTAGATTTAATTATTAAAACAAATAAAAGATAGATTTATTCTAATTTAACTCAATCCAATTAAGTTTAATTAAATTAAATTAAAAATTACACTAAATTTAATTTAAATTCAACAAATTGCACTCTTAAGTAAAATACAAAATTTATAGTAAAGAAAAAATAAGACACAATAAAAACTCTAAATTAATTTAAAACTGATAAATATTTTACAATAATAAGATATATCCTTAAAAAATAATAAGTAACCGTAACACTAAAATCATAAAAAAAAAAGCATTGCAATTTCACAAATATATAACTATAGATGAATCAAATAAAATTATACATTTAAACATAAAATCAGTTTAAATTAGATTTGATTGACTTTCAAAAGAAATCCAAAATTCGATTCAATCTATTAATAAAAAAAAATGACTTTTACGATTCTTCAATTTACTTTTTCAACTTCAACTATTCAGTTTTTTATAATTTGCATTGAACCTTAATGGTTTAGACACTCCCAACCCAGTGAGACCACAGTGGGACAACTTAAGGACGTTCCTTGTAACGAAAATAGCATCCCACTTCAATTCTCAACTCAGCAACTGTAACTCATACACAGTAAATCAAAATTATAGTAGTCCCTCCAATCTCTTTTATAAGAAAAAGAATTATATTTTTTTAGTCTTTTTTATAAATAAATTTTAATTTATTTAATTATATTTAATAAGACTATTTTTAAAATATTCTTTATTTAATTAAAAAAATTAATTATTTTTTATTTTTTATATCAACTTCTAATGAATGATAATTTTTTTAAAAGTTAAATGAAACTAATAAAATTAAATTATGCCAACTTATTTTTTTAATTAATGTAATTTTTTTTTTCTTATAATAGAGACATGAAGGAGTAACCATTTTTTAAAATTATTGATTAATCAGGTTGCAGGTAATGGAAATCATGCTGCCATTCATTTATTTTTCTTACATAATATGCAGCAGAAAAAAGTGATAGGACATTAAAAAAAATTGGATCTTCTTCGCTTGAAAAGGAGATGATAAATTTCATAACGGTAAAGAAGAGACCAAAACACTGCGTTATTTAACATATGAAAATGTACTACACTTTGAACTTTCAAGTACCTCACATGAACATGGTACTTTGACAACACACTTGTCAGTCATTACAACGCATGACCCAAACATGTAGCAGGTGAAAATATTTACATAGAGTTGCACAATAGCTGAGACAATATATAACTAGTTCGATCGCATAGAGAAAGTTCAACCAAACCATAATCCAGGAGTTACACTTGAACTAGTTTATCATTGAAACTGATCAGATTTTGACATCAGAGGATTCAGCATAAGAAATTGAAATCAGTTCAGACCTAAACTTGTCATCTTGATCACGGTTTGGCATCGCAACGCCATCTGATTTCTTGCTCTCGGACACAGACTTCGAATCCACAATCTTATCAGGCAAAGAGTTAGAGATAGCAATAAGCGACTCACGTGCCTCCTCCTTGGACTCCTTCTTGCTCGGTGATTTGTTATCCATATAACTATATGCTTTTTCTTTTTTCCTACAAGTCAACCAAAATTCTCTCAGATCATCCAATCCAAGAGATCAGATATTTTAAATTTATGTTGATAACAAATATTTTACATCTATGTAGTGAAAACAGGTGAACTGGATCCTTAACTGGGCTGGTTAGACATGCTGACCAGTTTTCGGTCAAACTCGATCGATCCATTCAACCTGGTAGGTTTGTTTCTACAACTATGTTCAAGATACAAACACCTATTAGCATGCGGTTAACTTCTTCCACCCATCAGTCAAAAAAAAAAAAAAAAAAATTCTTCCATCCCATTATTACTACCGTGCATCAACCATATCTTAAATAGGTCTATGAATGCCTTCACACAGTAAAGGAGATTCATCAGCTTAGCACACTAAAACATCAATGTTCTAACTTACAAGGATGAGCAAAGAGAACTCAAGCTGTCAAACATGATCAGTATCACAAGCACGCCCAAAGGTGTGAGGTCACTTGGTGATCTCACAAAAAAATTAACAAAATCTTCAAAAATACTAGAAAAAGTTGAATTGCATATGCCTACTTCCATACCTGCCTTTCCTTTAAAGTATTTCCAAAAGAATCAAAAGCCACTAACTGTGCAGGAAAAATTGAGAGAAACATCTTTTGTAAAACCAGCATCCCAAAAGTAGCCGTAATGACTCCACTAGTATGATTAACCAGTTAACCCCTTGAGTAATGGACATCATATCAGCCTAACCTAATTAATCAAGTGAATGCTACATACAGTACTCGGAGATCGTGATATTCAACCAGATACAAAAAATGCATGTATTCCTATCTAAGAGTCAACATCTTTAGATCAAACATGGTTCCGTATAAAATGTCCTGTTTCTACTATTCCTCAATTTTAGAAATCTCATAACAGTAAAATATGCATCTTCCAAACCAATTTAACATCTCTTATCCCACTACACAGATCCATTAACATTTTGCTTCTACTATTCCTTCAATCAGGTCTTTTTCACTTTTGCCTAGTCCCAATCCATCACATAAAGATGAATCTCTTTATTATTACTATTCCTTGAGTCAGGTCTTTTTCACCTTTTGCCTAGTCTCAATCCATGACATAAAGATGAATATCCTTTTTACTCAAGTATATTTTTTTCTCTATTTAAGGGTATCCTTTATTGTCAGTCGTCTTGAATCATCAAATCGGCTCTAAAATCCATGTATCAAATACTAACCAAATAGGTTTTACTGACCAAAAAGAGAGAGACAGAAAATGATGAGGGAAAGAAAGAAAATAATCTTGCATATTACAACTCTATCTAACGGCTATCAGCTTCTTCAAATTCACACGTGCAAGAACAGATTCCAACATGTACTGTAACACCTTAATATTTATAATTATTGCAAGATTCCTTTGGTACCCTTTGCTTTTGTGAGGCTACGGATGCCACTGATAATTATTGAATAGTGATCAATAATTAGTCATGTATTCCATTTAATTAAAATGAGATTAAAAAATATATATATACAAATATAAGTTGATGAATTTATATTTCAAATAAATATACACATGCATAAAATATTAACCACTAATTATTATAGAGTACACAAAAAAAGAAGAGAAACAAACCTAGAATCATTGAGGTTAGTTTTCAGAGGCACATAATTATTTATATTTACATTTACATTGAAATCGTTGATATAAGTTTTCTTAACCAAAAAATCCTTCGGGCTGTGAATTTCTTCCGCTAAACATTATATAGCAGTGATTTTCTTTATTGAGAGGTATAAGCTGCATGCATATTAAGGTCTTTACAATGGAATGATTCAGTCAAATCATGAAGTGAAACAATGATTCAATCACATCACGAATGAAGCAGATATTTCCTGTTAGATTGGCAGCTTGTGAAGCGAAACAATGAAACATGCAAAAACAAAAGAACATGAACAATAAACCCTTTTACTATTCATATACCTAGCACCCTGTAACCAACTTTTTAATAAAGAGGGTGGGAAGTAGCCGCACCATGAAATTAAAGTTTGCTTTCCAAGGCTAAACCGCATAATTACGTTAATCTCATCCGCAACAAAATTGAATTAATCTCGAAAAAATCTTAGTAAACAACATAAGGTTCTTTGAAATTGTCTAGACAATTTATCAAACAATAATTAGTTTTTAAATTGAATAATCACCCTGAAACCGAACCAACCTCACCGGTCGCAAACCCCCCAAATTGAAAGTAAGAAATTAACAACAATGTTTCATTTCACATTCATGCAAATGATTTTTACAATTCATTCATCATCAATAAACATAAGAGCGTTAATTTAGTTTTTTTTAATCGACAATCGAGCAGAGGAAGCACGATCAAGAAATCGAGGAGAGAAGAATCTCCGAAAGACATGCGGAATCGAAGAGCAACAAAAAAAGGAATCCATAAAAAGAATTTAGATAACGAAAGACGAAGTTATCGGATGGTAACGGAAAAGAAGGGTAGGGACATAATAATCGTAATCGTACCTTGAGAGGCTGAGAGGTTTACGAGAAAAACGAGGAAGAAAGGTTGTTGGAAGCAGAAGTAAGACCCTTTCTAACGAAAGTAGAGTTGTTTTTGTAGAAATATAAATGGATCGCATACGGTGCGATTAACATTCAGGATATTCAATTCAATCACACGCTTTTCGGCTTTTGTCAGAAACGTCTATGTCTTCATTTCTTCCAAAATTAGGATTTTGTAAAATTAATAATCATCAACAAATCTATTATTTTAAATGAAAATCTAATCCCACCGTATCTTTTTCTTTTTATATATATAAGATTCAATTTATAATCTTTTTTATATAAATATTTTAAGATTAAAATAATTTTAATTAATTGTATATATAAATAATAAAAAATTATATTAATGATAAAAATATTTTAAAAAATAATAAAAATTTAAGACATATTAATTGTTAACAATTAAATTTATTTTTACTTTTTAAAAAAAAATAATTATTTTTACTTCTTTTTTTGAAAAAAATTAATCACTTTTACTAATCTTGATTAATTAAATAATTGTATAT
>JAMLFT010008607.1:0-13534 GCA_026544285.1 Pachyrhizus erosus | reverse complement strand
ATATTTAAATAATAAAAATATTTTTTTTAAAGATCAAACAAAAAACATCTTATTTTTAGAAATCAAATTCATATTTAAGCTTAAAATGTATATATAAATGATAAAACTGTTTTTGAAAAATTATTTAAATTTTGTGAAGATTTCATTTTTAATTTTTAAAAAATTTAAATCTAAATTAATCATAACTATTCAATAATTAAATGGTTAAGATAGACTTGTTTTATCTGTTAAAACTTTAGAAAGAAAATCTTAATCCATAGAAAAAAATATATTGAGAGTGAAATGTTAAACGAAAAACATAAATATATTACTTATTTTTATGAATTTTAAGGCTAATAATTTAGATTGAAGAAAAGCAAGTTACAATGGAGATTGGTTAATAATAATTTATTGAAACCTAATTTGTATAAGTTCTATGAGAATAAAAATTGTATAATGAAGTAATAAGCATTATTTGAACAAACCAAATTTTTAAGAGTAATGATGTGTTAGTACGTACGTTTCTTTTTCTGAAAAATAATTGAAAGATGTTGATTTATTGGAGTCTAAGCAATAATGCAATGAATTGTTTAACGTTGTCGGTTGGTTCTGCATGACTCTCACTCATAACAGAGACCTAACATAACATAAGGTGGTCCGTGACGTGAGGAATGTCATGGCCGAAGTGCAGAACCGAACCTTTTTGCGGCTACCACTGGGCCGGGTGGACATAGACGTTTCAGTGTCTTGAGCTTGCACCTCCCTCTCTAATTTGGGTCTATAATGGTTTACAATATGATAGAGCCTAACTTAATTAACTTCTGCTTAAGTTACATCAATTGATACAATACAAGTTACAACTCATTATGCTTTCTACATAGCCTTAAACAAGTTTAATGGCCAACAATGACTGGAAGCAGACGAGCCATTTACAATACCATTACCATGAGTGAAATTTTTACTTTTTTAGTAAAAAGTTTAGAATGCAAGTGGTGGAAAGACTTGACTCTGACTTTAATTAGTTTAGAACTCAACTTCAAGCTTCAACAGTTTCAACTAGGCTTTAGTTATCGAGTTTCATCCACATCTCAAAATATATTTAAAAGCAATACTAACAACAAATTTTTAAATACACTTTTTAACACATGCTTTAGTATTAATTAAAATTATAAAATTTTATAATTTTCAACTTCATTAGTAATTTTATAAATTTCAATCATATTAAAATTGTATGGTTAGTAATAGTAGTGTATATAGTATAATATAATATAATTAATGGAGTCTAAAATGGCACTAAGTGGTTGAGCAATCACATACAAAGGTTGAGTACTGTTGGGGGGACAAAATGAAATATGAAAGACATGATTTGAATTTCGTTTATTGATGAGCATGTTGAGAAATTAATGTAGTACAGTGATAGCAAGGAAAAAAAATCCAAACCAGCAGCTGCGCGCGAACTCCACACGGCTCCTTTACAGTGTTACAAACGGATGAAATGTGCATGACATGCAACTAAAGCATTGTTCTCAGCTGCCAAGTACCCCTCTTTTGTTTTTCTTCCTAATGTCAAGTTTATCCTATCACTGATTCCTGATTCTGGATATTCACAAGCCTCGTACACGTCCAATCTAATGAACTGGCTCTGTCACCAACACGGCCAAAAGAAAAGAGAATCTCCCTGACATTGTGTTACCTTACCACCCTTAGTCACTTAAGCCAAACGGTGATCATTTTCTATTTAGTGTAGCTCACTAAAACAGTAACACTACCATTCATCTATACAAGAAATTAAAAATGGCTTCTATCCTACACTTTTTAGTTCTCTCTCTTTCTTGCTTATTCCTTTTCTTGTTATCCGACTCAGTCCCCTTGCCACAAAACCACACCCCTAACAAATCAATCAACCTTCTGGTTTTACCCGTTCAGCAAGATGCTTCCACTGGGCTCCATTGGGCCAACCTCCAAAAAAGGACCCCTCTAATGCAAGTACCTGTCCTGGTGGACCTCAACGGAAACCACTTGTGGGTTAACTGTGAGCAACACTACTCATCCAAAACCTACCAAGCACCCTTCTGCCACTCCACCCAATGCTCCAGAGCCAACACTCACCAATGCCTCAGTTGCCCCGCCGAGTCAAGGCCAGGCTGCCACAAAAACACATGCGGTCTCATGTCCATCAACCCGGTCACTCAACAAACCGGTTTGGGTGAACTAGGCCAAGACGTGCTTGCAATCCACGCCACTCAAGGTACCCAACTAGGTCCATTGGTCACAGTCCCTCAGTTCCTCTTTTCTTGTGCACCCTCCTTCCTTGTCCAAAAGGGTCTTCCCAGAAACATTCAAGGAGTGGCTGGACTAGGCCATTCTCCCATTTCTCTTCCAAACCAACTGGCTTCCCACTTTGGTCTACAACGCCAATTCACCACTTGCCTCTCTCACTACCCGACTTCAAAGGGGGCCTTAATCTTCGGGGATGCACCAAACAACATGCAACAATTTCATAACCAAAATATTTTCCACGATTTGGCTTACACCCCATTAACCATCACCCCACAAGGAGAGTACAACGTGAGAGTCTCTGCCATTAGAATCAACCAGCACAGTGTTTTCCCAGTGAACACGATATCTTCAACCTTCCTAGGGTCTTCTGGAGGAACCATGATTAGCACCTCAACTCCTTACATGGTTCTCCAGCAATCCGTTTATACGGCTTTCACTAATGTGTTTGCTCAACAGCTGCCAAAGCAAGCACAGGTGAAACCTGTGGCACCATTTGGGTTATGCTTCAACTCCAATAAGATCAATGCATATCCTGGCGTGGACCTTGTGATGGACAAACCAAATGGTTCGGTTTGGAGAATCTCTGGTGAGAACTTAATGGTGCAGGCACAACCTGGGGTCACTTGTTTGGCCGTTATGAATGGAGGAATGCAACCTAGAGCTGAAATCACCATAGGGGCACGCCAGTTGGAAGAGAACCTTATGGTGTTCGATCTGGCAAGGTCGAGGTTCGGGTTTAGCACTTCACCACTTCACTCTCACGGAGTCAAATGTGCTGACCTCTTCAACTTCGTCAATGCATGAGCCATGAGAGAGTTTTTATGCTTATTTATAATTAAGCAAGCATCTACTTGTTATGGTTAATAAAGTAAAGTCAGAATAAAGACTTTGAAATAAATAAAAATATAAACGCTACTCTTGCGTTGTTGAAAGAGAAATTAATACTGCTGTTGGTACCCTGTTTTTCTTGCTAATTAATTAAGCCTGTGCCTTTTCTATTTTCGCTTACACGGTCCTTTCCAACCAGATAATAACATTAAGCCTAGAAATAAGATAAGTTTCTGATTTATACCATTCACAACCAAATATATACACTCCCACAACAACAACAGTCACGTTACAGAAATAATGAATGTAATGCGTTCTTTTTTTCTTTTTTTTTTTCTAAGTTAATATGAAACTAATACCGTCACCGCTTACAAGATAAGATGAATATTTATCTCTTTTTTACATGATTTATTTATATTCAAAATTAAATCCTTAATAATGTGAGTAAATAACACATGTTATTATATAATGTAATAAGTATATAATTTATTGTTATAAAAAAAATAAAGACAAATAAAAAAATATCAAATAAAGTGTCTAAAATGTTAATATATTACTATTCTTTGACTTATATTAATAAAGAAATGAGAATGTCAAAGAAACATTGCTCCTCAGGGTAATAATTATTTTTCATCAAAATTAATTTACTTAAAATTAAGTATCACTGTTATAAAAGACAAAGCTTTTTTTAAATATTTAAATTTTCTTGGTTTATATGAAAGACGGGAATGATTTATCGAGAAAATAATATGCGTAGGAAATCAAATAATTATTGTGTTCACTTTTAACATCATTTTTACAATCTTACGCCTATCAGTTATTAATTTGAAAATCTAAACATAACATATATAATTTAACAAAATCTCAATCAAGAATTTAGATCATTTTCGTGCCATGAACTAAGGTCGGCATGACTTGATCTAGTATGTGGATCTGAGACTTTACTTGATATTGATTTGAATAGATTTCAAATTTTAAAATTAGATTTGATTTATTTTAAAAATGAATTTGAGTTATATTTTGAGTTGTACTAACTCAATTTTATGTTTTATATTTTATTAAAAATATAATTTCTTTAAACAATTATGTGTTAAAAATAAAACTTTTAGTTTAGTAGATAATATTTTAAATAATATAATATTAAATTAATAATTATATTAATTATTTTAAAATATGTATTATAAAATATATCTTTCTTTAAATTTTATATTTCTTTGATTTTATGACTTAAATATATATAATGTTAATATCAATATATTATATTAGGAAGTTGAGTCAACCTAATTTTGTTTCAAATATTTTAAGTTTTTCTTACATTAAATTCAAATTTAAATAAATGATTTAGTAAAAAATTTGAATCAATGAAGATAAACTATTACAACTTGTCCCGTGGTCATCTCTACTATGAATTATACTAGGATTTGATGTTCAAACTACTTCTCATCATGTGATGTAAAGTGTTATTCTTTTGTTATTCTTTGTTTGTCAAATATGAAATTAGGAGAACTAGTGAATGGAAATAATATAAGATATTTGAAGGGGAGAAACCAATTGAAAAAGATTTTAAAAATGACAAGATACAATACTATTTTTCACTTGTTTTGTTATCTTTCTTTATTTTTCTTCAATTAAACACTTAATTTTTACTTTGTTTTTCATATATTTTCTTTCATCTTTTTTTATTTTATATGTTGTAGTTCTCTTTTGTCTATTCAATAACCCCATGAGAAGTGTTAGACATAATGAAAAAAAAAAAGACAACGGAAGTGAGTGGAAGAGGATGGTTTGATTGCGTGAAAAAAAAAGAATTTTTTTTAAAAAATTGTGAGTACTAAAATAAAAAAATTACCTCATTATTTGTTATTATTATTGTTTGTCCTTGTTGCATAAGCTAGATAATCAATTATATCAAAATCATATAATTTATTACCTTCAATTTAATAATCTTAATTTATATTTTTTTTTTACCTATTTTGTCTCTTTTTTTTTTTTTACTTATTCACTATTATTTACTCTCTCTTTTTTTTTTTGCTAAAATAAAATTTTGGTCCATCTATTTTTGTAAATCCACAATTTTGGTCCCCTACAAAAATTTGCAACATCTCATCCTCTTGCTTTTAAAAATATTGAATTTTAGTTTCTTCCTCCAATCTCATCTGTTGACCGTTAGTGTGTTTATGTTGATCCACTAATTGCTTATGTGACATAATTATTATATTTTAATTAACTTCTAATTGTGATTATTATTATTTTTATATAAAACAATAAGTTAAAAATCAAAATAGTTAATAATACTAACCTATTAAGAATCCTAAACACGTAACCTAAGCACAATATTCGTATACCTAAACCTATCTCCTACCTCCCTACCATCTTCTTCTTCCTTACCATCCTATTCTTCCCTGCCATTTTCTACTTCCTTGGCATTTTCTGCTTCCCTGTCATATTTTGCTAAATGTACCAACAAACGATTTTTCCAACCCATCTTCCCCTTTTAGTCGTCAATGAGTCCTCACTGCCATGTGTGGAATCTTGCATTACATAATAGTTTATGATTGAATCCTTGTTGTCTTCTAACATTTTCACTAAAACCATTCAAGTGAAAAAGCTTGATGGATAGTAGTGCAACATTACATAGCTTTGGTTTTGGACCCTAAAGATGTTATGTGTTGTGTCATTGTAATTTAGAGGCACCGTTAGTTGCCTCACGAAATGAGGATAATCCAAGGAGAAGGTTTTTTGGTTGTGATTTATACAAGGTATGTAACAATCCTTGTGTTTATGTTTTCAACCTTTTTTCTTTTTTGAAAAAAAAATTTGGCAGATAACTAAAAGAAAAAGTTATCAATTTTTGAGTGACAACTTTATTGTTTTATCTAGATGATGAAGCAAATTAAGCAAAGGTTTTTGGATCTAATACATTGGTCCAATCCCAATTTTCCTCATAGTCATTATCATCTAACGATGTATAGTGACCATAATCATCATCGTTATCTTCATTGTCTTCACCATCCACTACTACCATCTAGATAGACTTGGCTTATACCTTCACCCTACACTTCACCGATACCTAACTCTACACCTCACTAATACCCTCACCCTCATCTTTCACACCCCCATCACTTACATGCACTTTATCCTTTGCACTTTTAACATTATCAATGATAACAACTTCAACATCTCCTATTTCACAATATCTTTTCCTTTCCCTTTTTCCATCATCAAATACTGAAACATCAATAAGATGTTCTACATATATGTTAACAACTTCATAGCCCTTAAAATGTGCAACAAGTTACAAGATATTAATATCACCATTTGAGGACTTCAATCTATGATTGAGTGCAAATCTTGGATGTCAATACCAAAAACATTTAAATTGTGTGTAAACCATACTCTAAAGTAGCTTTGTGATGTCAATATATGACATCTCATCCACATCTTATTGTTATTCTTCTTCTTCACTTATACAGTTCATATACATGGTATAAAAATCATAAATCATCATTCCTTAGTGGTTAGTTTGTAGCCTTACTTTTTGTACTTTAGTAGGCTTGAAATTAAATTAGACAACAACCACAATCACATGTAATTAATAATATTACAACTACACTATAAGAATTTTTCACATTAGATAAGATAAACATAATAGGACAAAATAAGATATGAAAGCAATACCATCAAATTTTAACTAATATGGGTACAAATTAATTTTTCAACCTAAATCAAGCCATAACAAAGACTTGTCATTGCAATTAATTAAAATTCCATGACTTACTTGTAATATATATTAAATATCAACCCTAAATATGAGCGCAACAACCTAAACTAACTACAACACTACAAAAGAAATGCAAACAAATGGACAACCATCCAGAAAGGACACTAACAAAACTCTAAACATAATTTTTTTTTTTTGCAATCCACGAGTTTCACTATTAATATATCCTAAACCTCTGGGGCACTTACAATCAAGGGTCCTCAATGACCAAGAAATTTTCTTAAAGGTGTTAGGAATCTAACATAAAACAGTAAAGTGGTTCATGATTGTTGTTTCCTGTGTTCATTGTGTGACTCTCATGTCCACTAGACTTGAAGTTGCTAGCCATCAATCTCGAACAAGGTTGCTCAAGATAAAAAAATCTAATCTTCTATGTGTTAACAACTTAAACTTCAATTAAACCTTCCTATGTCACACATATCTCATGATCTAGATGTTAGGATAAAAAATGAAACATTTGTACTTTGTGTATTAAATGATACAAAGTATTTTACTCATTCTAATTTTTTATTTGTTCAAATTTTTTGTTAATCACACATTAATTAATCACTAAATATCCAATTAATACAAACCTAATACACGATAACAATAGTTAACATTAATGTTGACGATCAACAAATGAGATTGGATGGAGAAACCAAAATCCAATATTTTTAGAAAATGAAATGTTTCTGTTTTTTTTTTCAGCAGACCAAAATCTCATATTTACAAAAAAAATGAGACTAAAATTGCATTTTATCATTTTCTTTTTTTTTTCCTCGTAATCAAATACTCGTTTGATTAGATCCAATAGAACAGTGACGTCAAATTTTTTAATTGACATGGCACTCTATAATTGGTGGGACAGAGGATTTGCGTACGTGGTTCCACCGAGTGCGTGTTCGATCCAATGAGAGAGCGTTTCTTTTCCTTGTCCGCTTAATGCAGTCTAGTAGTAGTCTACCAGCGGCTCGCTTTTAAGTTTTAACCCTCTCTCTCCACTCTCTGTGTGTGTCCCATTCTTTTGAATTTTGATCAAACACACAGAGCGCAGTCGAAGAAGAAAAGAAACCCTCAAAATGCATTCATTCGGCTACAGAGCCAACGCATTGCTAACCTTTGCTGTAACCATTCTTGCCCTTATGTGCGCCATGGCATCTCTATCCGACAACTTCAACTCCCCCACTCCCTCTGCGCAAGTCCAGGTCTCTCTTCTCTCTTTCCAATTCCACTTTTACAGATCTCTATTTCGTTAAGTTTTTTTCCCCTTTTTTTTTCACTCACCGTGCTTTCTGTTTGCGGATGTAGGTTTTGAACATCAACTGGTTTCAGAAACAGCCCAACGGCAATGACGAGGTAATTCCTCTTTGTATGTTTGTTTTCCTAGTCAAACACAACATCCTATTTGTTTATATTCGATTTCTTCTCTCCAATCTCCTTCAGATTTAGGATCGTGTTTAAATTTTACAATTTTTTGTTGCTTTTCATTATATTATGGATTGCGATAGAATTGCAATTTGTTGACTTTTTAGGTTGATTTTTAACTGGTTGACCGGTCAAAACCCTAAAAATATTATCACTTGACATTCTATCAAAATTAAACTCAATTATATCACAGACGGCATTTGCTTCTTTGAGTGGTTACAAACTCGGTACAAGTATTGATGCTAGGGCAATTTATTCTGCAATTTTAGGTTTATGGTTATAGTCTCATGTAACAAGTAACTTAGGTTGTTGTAGTTGGTATGGGTTTCTAGTGTAGGAAACATCCGATTAAGCCTTCAACGCTTAAACATGACAGAGTTACCACTGGGTGATCCTTGGTTGCTGCTTGCAAGAAAATACAGTTAAAACATGGCATACCGAGGATACATTTTATCTTTAGATTGTTATTTCACCTAGGAAAGAGTTTGAACAAGCAAACGCAAATGAAATGAAAGTGTAGTACTAACTGAATTCCACAGACTGATGATGCTTAGTATTTGTAAATGTGTAGAGCTGAGCAGTTGAAGCTCTGACTTTACTTGCAAAAAGAAAAAAGATAAATGCTCAAGCTTATCTCATTTATGCAATCAAGGAAAAAGCTTGTTGACTTGTTTAAACATGTGAAGTTTGAGTTTAAATTTTGTAGTTTGTCTATATTGAATAGCTTCTTTCCCTTTAGCAAATCCCTTCTCAAAGTATTTTTAATTTTTAGTAATTTAGTATTTAGTAGACATTTTCCTGTTAGAAGATGAAGCAAATATTTGAAGTGGAAGAGAGTAAAGAATCTATGAACTAATTGTAGTTCTCTAGATAGAATTACAATTTACCAAGTAAGACTTAGTCACATAGCTTGAGCTTGGATCCCTTTATATGATTGAGTTTAAAGCTAAGCTCAATCTTGGTTTTAATTAAACAAATGAATGCGATCATAGCTCAACTCATTTACATTCCTAAGGATACCGTTTACCTGTTCCAACTTCCAAGACTGTCAACTGTATATTTGAACATAATTTTAGAGATTCTTCTGGGATTGTTTAAGGAATTTAAGGTATGATCAGTGTTGTTAAATAGAGGCCATGGAGCCACCATGGCAGAATGGTGTGGCGGATTTCTTGTCAACCGCCATAGGTAATTTGTGAAGGGAGGTCCGCTATGGCGGCGCCATGAGGTGCAATGGTGTGCTTATATGGTGAAATTTTGGCCTTCTGCCATGTTCTGCTATCCGCCATTGATAACATTGGGTATGATAGGGCAGAACAGATTTGTGGCACATCTTCAATATATATTATAGTTGGAGAAACTTTGTTGTAATGCTGAACAATAGAAAATTTGTAGTCTGTCTTTCAGCATTATGCATGATACAATTACCTATGAAACAATGACAAGAAACAGTGTTGTTAAATAGCAGTCATGGCGGCGCCATGGCAGAATGGCGTGGCGGATTTCTTGTCAACTGCCATAGGTAATTAGTGAAGGGAGATCCGCTATGGCGGCGCCATAAGACACAATGGCATGCTTATATGGTGCCATGTTCTGCTATCTGCATTGATAACATTTATAAGAAATGAACCTTGCAAAAGTTGAATGAATTATTTTTTGTTTCAAGAATTGTATTTTCATGTATGTAGTCCTGTTGCTCATAAATCTTACTTGGTTCATACTAGTAGGAGGATTTTACCAAAGGATGCTATTGGTTGCATCTTTTCTCATTAAATCCAGGTAGTTTTGTTCTCACCTAAATGAGCCAAATTTTATGGATTGGTAAAAGATGTCTACAAACTTAAGATAGTGATTTTTGTTTGTGCAACTGCTGAGATAGTGAAACGGTTAACATATGTGATCATGATGATTGATAGGGTCAAATAAAATTTTTAAATCTTGGGATACTTATATGCAAGAGTATAAAATATTTGGTAACTATCAATGCCTTGTTGTCCAAACCAAAATTGAGATCGATGGTTTAATTCACGAATTCTTCTTTTTAACCTATGTTTCTGCCCAAATAAATGTGTATTTGGTGAACTAATTATGAATTCTCCAAATTTCTGCCGAGTTTGTAGATTTTCCAATGTAATTATTTCATCTACTTGATGGGTTACGTACAATTGATGTTTATGTGTGCATGAAATCTGTCAAAAACATAGAGAGAAATAATGGAAACATCACGATGATTCTGGTCCATAGAAAGCAATTTTAAACTAGCCTAGCACAGTAAAATTTATAATTGTATTGTGCTATTTGCTTAGAAGAGCATCAAGTTTTACCATACTATATACTGTATTCATGTTTCATACTCATATTTGTCTTCTCATGCTCTGAAACTGCAGATGATACTATGTTATGAATATCATATTTTGTCAAAAACTAACTTGTTGGAATCCTTTTCTCTCATATTGAAATGTCATCTTTATTCATTGTTTAATCTAAAGTAGAAGCCTTTCTTTTCTTGCAGGTCAGCATGACACTGAATATATCAGCAGATTTGCAGTCCCTTTTCACCTGGAACACAAAACAGGTTCTTGACTTTAATTTGGGATTTTCATTATAATATTTTTTGACTTTTCTCTCTTTGTCTCTGAAAAGTATGGATGCTCTTGGTAGTATGGGGAAAAATCAAATAATTGCTTTTTATTCCCTAGCTCTTGGAGACAGCTTTTGGAGAAAAAAATATTATTTCCTGAAAATAGTCTAAAACAAATTGCCATGTCTCCTATCATAATGTGTTCCTTAATGTTTCAATTGCCTTACCTATTGTTATATCTTGTTTCATTTCATGAAATATATATTTCTTTTCTCGCCCTTTGCATTTATTTTGTGTACAAAATTGTATTACCATGGAAATGTTGGAGCTGCTTAATATAACATACCCATGAGATCCTTATTTCTAGTCAATTATTCTAAACTGTTTGAAAGCTAGAAATTTCAGTGCTGTCCGGGGACTTAGTTTTGTGTCACTTTGTATGGTTGCAGGTTTTTGTTTTTCTAGCTGCTGAGTATGAAACTCCTAAGAATTCCTTGAATCAGGTACGAATTGATTAGTTTGTTTGCATTTACTTTTCAATTATATACATTTAAATTATAGGTTTGTCTTCTTTTTATAAAGGGAAGAATGAAAGGAAGCCCTAGTAGTAGTGAGGCAGTGGCTTCAGAGTTTCTTTATACTATTCTTATCGTTCAGATAGTTGTACCTTTGCATATTATGCCGCATCTCTGCCATCTTTGGTATATGTTGTGTCATGTATATTGCTTGGATTCTTGAAATGCCATTTTACCTATATCCCTATGGGATGATATATACTTTACAGAGATGTTTTGCTTCACCGTTTGTTTATACTATTCATATCACTCAGATAGCTGTGCCTTTACATATTATGCTGCATCTCTGCCATGTTTGGTATATGTTGTGTCATGAGTGTTGCTTGGGTTCTTGAAATGTCATTTTACAGATATCCTTATGGGATGGTATCATTCCCTCTAAAGAGCATGCAAAGTTTTGGATTCATACATCAAATAAATACCGCTTCATTGACCAGGTATACAACTCTCGGTGGATGTTGTGGCTAATATGTTATGCTTCAGATTTCTTTAGGCCTTAATTTTTCTATTTTTTCATGTCCAGGGGAGCAATTTGCGTGGCAAAGAATATAACCTGACTATGCATTGGCATGTTATGCCAAAGACTGGCAAAATGTTTGCTGATAAAATAGTCATGCCAGGTTACCGATTGCCTGAGGAATATAGATGATGCCTCGTCATGTTAAATTTTTTTTCTGTAACTTAATCTTTTCTATAACGGATATAGAAGATTAGTACAAAGAACTAGAAAGAGGAAGGGGATTTGTGTTTTGGAAAGTAAAATCAATAGCGTTTGAATGAATACTTGAACATCGAAGTTTGCTTTTGGTTGTCAATTGTCTCGTGCGTTGGTCTAATTTTTCTAATTCCTCCAGAAAAAAAACATGTTATGATATAATGAAAAACCCTTTAGCTGTTGAAAATATTTGACAGCGTTTGCCTGGAAAAGTTTGAAAAAATTTCTCAGTTTTCCGGTAATTAAAAGCGACGTCTCTAGTACCAAAACAAAGAAAAAACATGCTTCTTTGCACCTGGAAAAAGTAAAAAACAGCTTTTTCCTGTATCGGGTTTCACTTTTTTTGACTCATGAACAAAATTACACAATGCGATTTTGTACTCCTTTGTTTCATTTCCCCCCTAATACATTAAACTTCTGAACCAGGTTCACATGTTTGTCTACTAAACACCACACTCAATCAGGCACGGAAATGGATTTGTAGTTACCAAATTCACATACGAAACGTAGTCATTAAATCAGGATTGTTAGATGAAAATTGAGCGGTTCAAACTCTAATGTGTTTTTTAAGTTTAGATAAATCTGATTTGTCGGAATTTTATTTAAAGAATTCGATTTGTAGACTACGTGAATGCATAATTTTTATTTTTATGAATTCACGTAGTTCTTAGGGAAATTTTTAACTAGTAGTGACTATTTAAAAATATTCTTGACACCATATGGTTATAACATGTTTTTTGGTTCAATTTGCATTTGTGCTTGTTTGGATTTATCAATGATATTACTTTTTAAAAGAAATCTTGACACCATAATCTGTTGTTTGAGTTAGATAATTAATTACTGTATAATCAAGGGAAAGGAAGATGATCATGTTTAAGAAGAATCATTAGCAATTTTAGATCAATAATTAGCACAATTCTTGGTAAAATAAAATCATGTCAATAGTAGTTCAAATTAAGTAGCAGTGACTTGTTAAAAAAATAGAGATGATTTTTTTTCCTTAATTATTTAAGAAAATATAAAAGTTAGCAAATCTAAATTTAAATATTAATTTAGTCCTTAAAAATACAATTTTTTTATTTTAGTCTTTTAAATATTTTTTTTTATTTTGATCCTTTGAAGATTATTTTTTTTTGTTTTAATTTTTATTATCAAATAACAAGATGTTGTCACAAGAATCATCAAAAAGTTTAGAGTGATAGTTATGTGTAATTTTTTTTTATAAATTATTTTTAAATAATGATATTAAACTTATTAATAAGATATTTAAAAATATAATTTAACAAAAAATTATTACACAGAAATTTTTTGTTATATTTTTTTTATGACATAACAAGTTATTATAATATAAAAATCACTATTATAATATTATTTAAAAGATAATATAGATA
>JAMLFT010008606.1:0-13535 GCA_026544285.1 Pachyrhizus erosus | reverse complement strand
ATGAAAACATTGATTAATAATATATATATATATATATATATATATATATATATTCAATTGTTCTTATCGAGTTCATTATGTTGAGTTGATGGTAGTATGCAACGTTTGACCTCCTTCCATGTCAAATCTCCTTATCAAGGCAAGGTAGGAATACCTACAAACATAATTTTGATGTTAGGGTTTAAGTAGGTAATGGTATGTTAGAATGATTAGTTACATTGCATTTTCATTGCTTACTAATATATATTAGTGAGGACACATATTGCAACTACTCAAGTTGTCCCATATCGTAGTTGTTAGATAATGAAAAGTATGAAAATGAAGGGTCAACCAATATTGAGGTGTGAGAATGTATATGATACGTGTATAATAAATAATAGAAATGTTAATTTTCAGTCCCTTTATTTTCAATCATTCATTTTTTGTTTCTTATTTTATAAAATATGTCAAAAATGAATCCACCTTAAAATAAATGATGAATCAATCTATCATCAATAAATAAAAGATAAAAGAGAATTATGTTAACTTGGTCAAAATTAGGTTAATCTATTCATAAGTGATCAAAATCATTAACAAAATCTATAATAGAATTTATTTTTTATACACTTTATTAAATGAAGAACTAAAAATCGACTATTAAAAATAAAGAGATTAAAAACAAACATTTTCATGTTTTAAGAATTAAAAACATGTTTAATCCATAAAAATAATATTAATAATAAAAATAAAATAGTAGTAATAACAATTAATTAATAATGAAAATAAAAAAAAATTATATATTATTATTATTTAATATTAATTTGTGTTTTCTTATCTATCAAATAATTTCAATCTAAATATTTTTTTTTCACTTTATCTAACCAATATAACAGTTTTTATTTACACCTAAGCTTTTACCTGTATTTTTTTTTTTTTCCTGAATATTTTCTTACCACCATACACAATAGAAAAGTATGTCACGTTGATTGACTGGTCTTTGTGTTCCCGCGTTGAAGTTAGGTCAGCTGAGTCTGGTCATGACCAAGTCTCACGGCTCTACCCCTACTTTCTTCTTCATCGCTCATTCCATGCTTAATGCACCTCATTGCACTTCTTACTTTATGTACCCCAAAATTTACCGACCCATACCCCTTGTTTGCTGCAATTACAAAGTTACATATCAATAAAGTAACCAAAAAGTGTATATTTTGGTAAGAGATTCTCATTTGGAATAACAAATACCAACTCAAAAATAAAATGTAATAAATTTAAAATTTTCTATAAATTCTTTTATTTATTAAATAAATAAATATTAATTTTTTTTATTAAGGCATGTTAATACACATCTACTCATTTTATAAAAAAAGGAAAATTTTAACAAATTATCCTTTGAATGTATCTTTAAAAATTTGAAATTACAACTTTTTAAAATATTCCTTTTAAAAAATAAATTAACAAGTATTTGTAGAAAATTTTTATATAGCCACATATTTTTTATGATTTTTAAGAAAATTAAAATTATAATATGTTAAAATACTCTTTTTAAAAATAAACAAACATATATTAATAAATCTCTTTTTAATTTGAGTTCAATTTTATCACCGATTGTATAAAACATACTTATCATACATGATATGTTATTT
Organism: Pachyrhizus erosus; assembly: GCA_026544285.1. NCBI lineage: Eukaryota > Viridiplantae > Streptophyta > Magnoliopsida > Fabales > Fabaceae > Pachyrhizus > Pachyrhizus erosus. The sequence continues at coordinate 11,913 of JAMLFT010008606.1, read as the reverse complement.
ATAATTAAATCACAATATAATTTTTTTACATATTATACATATATATTATATTATTTTACGTTTTCATATTATAAAATATTGAAAAAATTAACAAGATGGTAATATAAGTTATATAATGTTTCTCTGACAACAACATACAAAAGAACAAAACCAAAATAAAATATTAACGGTAAAAGAAAGTAAAAAAGAACGAAAAAAGAAAATAAAAAGAAACATTATCTAGTGTAAATGTAAATTTACGCATTAAACGGGGAGTGCGGAAAAGGGTAATGAAAATTTGGGAATCTTCTTGTGTTCCTAATTCTTATTCCACCCTTTTGACAGGGTATTGCTACCTTCCTCTCACACCGTCGCCACTATCAACCAACCACCGCACAATGCCTTAACTTTCCAACTATTAATTTAATACAAAAAATCCAAAAAACCGTTATTTTTTTGTTCTGTGTACCTGTTGGAGCTGGATCCTTCTTGAATTCTGCACTTGACACGTTTTTGTTTCTGGGTTTACTTGATCTTTCCAAAGGGGTCCAGCTCCTGCTTTCTGCTAAGGATTGTTCATACCAAAAATCATTGCTTTTTAGTTGTTTGTGTTTTCCTTTTGTTTGGTTAATTGGGATGTGGAGAGATCCGGGAGTTTCAGCTGATTCTTTCTATGAAATCCGCCCCGAATGCACCGATGTTCCCATTACTAGATTTAAGATCAAGGTATGGTTTTTCTCTTCTTTTTTTTTCCCCATTTTTTTTTTTGGGTTTGGTATATGTTTGTTTGGTGTTGAGTTTTTTAATATGGGGGTCTTTGTTCATTGATGAATAAGTGTGTTTGGTTGATGGAAATTGGTGTTAGTCTTCTATGAGCAAATTCATGTGAATTTGAGATTTGTGAATGCTTTTGGTCAATTAAGGATGCCAGCTACACACACATGGCTTGTTTCTCTCTGTAAGCTATTTGAGCTTGTTAAGTGAATAACTGGAAGAAAAATTTGTCATTTGGGGGATGGTGAATTGTTGACCCTTTACGAAGTTGTCAGCAATGGTTTTGATGTTGGTATTTTATCAAAGGAAAAATAGTTTTTTATTACAGCTTTTAGGGTAGTGTATCTTTTGCTTATTATGTATTTCAGATTCAGTGATGTCAAGGATTGGTTTTAATCAATGAAATTTGATTCAGTTACGGGAATTTATTGTACAGAAATTACATATGATAATGCGAAATTGAATGTAAACGGTATTGGTTATATATGATTGTCCCTAGTTGTGTGGATATAATCCTGATTCTTATATTGGTTGCATGAATTTGAAGCACTTAATGAGCTTCATTAAGTGAAACACTCATTATACTAATACTTCCATTTTGTTTTTGCTATAATAAATAACAGTGTATGGACTGGTTATTAATTGCTTGATTGATAAGTTACTTATCTCTTGAGTATTAAATCTGAGTATGGATAAAGTACACTTTGTAATTTATGACGGATCATAACTAATACCACATGATTAATTGTTCTTGTTTATAGTAGTTTTTCTCGCTTCTCTGTGGTTTTCAGCTTGTGGTCTTTTGGATGGGGGGGGAGTCGTTTTTAGATCTAGAGAGATTGGGCATGTTGCGTAGTATATTACTTGTACCTAGATTTTTTCGGTTTATTTTTTTTATTGTGGTTTGTTGATAAAAAAGAAATAAAAAAATTGTATGCCTTCAGATGAGAACTTTTACATTTTGTCGTATTTCTAATCTAGTAACACTTAAATAATGCTCGTTTATTTTTAACTTCTTGTTGTTATATGGTCCAGGCTGGTAAAACACTAAGTGCAAGGAAATGGCATGCTGCATTCACTCCCGAAGGGTATCTAGATATAGGCAAGACTCTAAGCCGAATCTACCGTGGGGTAATTGTTTTTTATAGTTAAAATACTGGTTCAATATGTTTGAGGATATGGAATTTAGCCTGTTTCCTAGTTTCCATTATGGTGTAGTCGGTGCAACAGGGAACTCTAGCTTGCTGGAAAAACATAAGGTTATCTGTTTTGTATGGTTGAACTGTTCCTTGGAACATAATTGAACATTTTTGTATGGTTCTAATGTGGTTCTCTTTATATCATGAGATTCCATTACCATGACTGAGATTGAAGAATGTACAGACAACAAGTAATAGAAATAAATTAAACTGGCTAAGTTCTGGAAGCTGCAGATTTCAAGATATTGTTGAATGGGATAAGATTGAATTTCCTTTTTCCACTTCTTTTCATATGCATTCTTCTTGTGAAACATCTTCCTCTTTTTAGCAGGCTTTTTATCAGAAAGTTTCCCGTTTGGACTAGATCCTTTTTTTTGTGGACTTATTTTCTAAAACAAAATGTTTGTGTTGTTTTTATTATAGTACTTAAACCTCTTCTAAGACTTGACATAGGATTTACATTACCATTCTAAGATACACAATTGAATGTAATGTAGGAAAATATTGTGCTTTAGTATTATAGTATGGAAACTAATGCAGAACACTCCTTTTTGATCTATGAAAGATAAGAAAGAAAATGAAATTGTTGTTAAATTTAGATTTGGCAGGCTTCACAAGTCTATGGTAGCATTTGATAGTGATGTCATTTGTTTTTTGAGCAATACATCAAATTAGTCCTTGAAATTTTGTATCAGTCAATTTAGTTCCCAAAATTATCAAACATAATGATTTTAGTCCTTATTGTTAGAATTTTTTGACTAAAATGACCATGGTTTGGTTACTTCAAGTGCTAAAATAATCATTTTTGATAATTTCAGGGACTAAAATGACATTTTTATAATTTTAAGAATAAAATTGACCGGTGCTTGTAATTTTAGGGACTAAACTGATGCATTACACTTTGTTTTCAGATGACTTTTGTGCATATGTACATATGCATACATATCTATTTACCAAAATATGAGCAGATAGTCATGGAAAGTTCTCCTGTTGATTTATTTTCTACATATTTAATTTTTTTCTTCTTCATGATCTTGAGTAATGCATGACTTATGCTGATCATACTATTGGTAAGGGGCATGACCTAAGATTATTGAAGATTATGGTTTGTTATCTGCAAAAGTGCAAAGAAGCAAGTGTTTGTATATGTACATGTGGTTAATGGTTGCTTTATTAAAATTTTCAAACCAGGGAGTCCATCCATCAATTAAGGGAGAAGTTTGGGAATTTCTACTTGGTTGCTATGATCCCAAGAGTACATTTGAGGAAAGAGATCAGATAAGACAACACCGAAGGTTATCAGTTTTCCCATTTAATGAGTATTTTTTATAAGAATCCTCTTTTTCACCCTTATTATCATCACAGCATCCTAAAATATTTAAAAAATTTATGGTGTTTCACTTCTCTGTTACCTAGGTCTTCCTTTCAAATAAAAATGCAATAAGTATAATATGCCACCACAGGCTTGATAAGGCTTGATAAGCCTTTTAAAATATGACAAGAATTGCTTCCTTGTCCTTTATGCAGGGATAATATCAATACTTTTTGTAACATAAAAGTCCAGTTTCTGAATTCCAAATCCAATAGATCGTTACTTGAATATCACTTTTTTTATGTCCCCAGAATGCAATATGCTACGTGGAAAGAAGAATGCCGTCAATTGTTTCCTCTTGTTGGAAGTGGAAGATTTGTCACAGCACCTGTTATTACTGAAGATGGTCAGCCAATTCAAGATCCATTGGTTCTGAAAGAAACAAATCCAGCCAAGGGATTGGCTATACATCCTCAAGATAATAATACTCCTTCAAGTATGGATGCTGTAAATAATTTAGAAAAGGTGACAGACAAGACAGTAGTCCAGTGGATGTTAACGCTCCATCAAATAGGTTTGTGAATAATTTGTTCTCAATGCACTGATTGTTATATTTGGGCTACTATATGCTATCTATTTTTTTGTGTATTGTCTAAGTTTTAGGCAGAACCTTGCCCGACAATTATTTTCTTCATATATCCATTATGCCTTAAATGCTTTGTTGTACAAGTTCAATTTGATTTGCATGGCATGTGGGTAGAATGTAGACACTTTGAATTTGTGAAAGTTTTCTCATGTAGTAATATAAGATCCTATATCACCATAATACAATTAACACAGCAAATGACACTTATCTTGCACGTAATACATTTCAGGTCTTGATGTGGTTCGTACCGATAGGACATTAGTTTTTTACGAGAAGCAAGAAAACCTGTCGAAACTATGGGATATTCTTGCTGTGTATGCTTGGATAGACAAGGACGTTGGCTATGGTCAAGGTGGGTCATACATATTTTGGCATCTTTTGGACATACACCAATACTATTTTTAGATATTCCTATTAAATCCTGAGATCTTACCTTATTGCTTGTGATGATTCCATGTAACTAGCTTTAACTGTTCTATGATATGTTGACTTCTTGTTGACACTAATGTTAATAACAAACCTGGCCATAAATGGAAGGCCAACATTCATAGAATATTTAATTGGTATTTAATGTATGGTAGCTAATGTTCAAGTATTTTGGGTTTTTGAATTAACATAGCAATTCCTTTGTGTATTTAGTCAACTGTTTTTAAGTGATCAGTCAAATTAAAACCTCTTAATTCATTATCATTGACGGAAAATAAAGTAGAGAAACCTGAACCATGAGAGAAGAAAACAATAACTTGGTTTATGGATTTCTTTTATGGAAAAAAATATAATAAATATAGGACCTACTGCTTTATATATTAATTATGTTTTTCTTGCCATCTTGCATGAAATAATTGCTATCACCATTTGCAACTGATCTAAGCTTCCTATTTTAACATTTTACAATTGTGAACAGGAATGTGTGACTTATGCTCCCCTATGATAATTCTTCTTGATGATGAAGCAGATGCATTTTGGTGCTTTGAGCGTTTGATGCGAAGACTTGTAAACATCTTATGCTCTATTTTATAATTAATATTTTTAACACATTTTTCACTCTGAGGTTTCTTGAAAACATTCGTGGGGAGATCTAGTATTTTGGTTATTGGATTTTCTTTCTCTTATGTGTACAGGATTTTTTAGAGGATAAAGTATTGTAATTCACACCGTTGGTATTTCTAGGAAATGTTGTATTCCTAGCTTGCTTCACCTTGATTGTTCACTTTTAAATGTTATCTCGCTTAAGTTGCCCAGTGCATATAGTTAAAAACTTAAAATTGGGCTTAAGTTCTTCAAGATTTGACACTAATGTTTTAATTATGCCGTTTCAAAAATTCATTCATTGTAATGTTGAAAACTCACTGCTCTTTTGTTGTGCATACTTGGTTGGAAATTCCTGTTACAAATTTATGCCAATGTCACTTTTTATTTGCCTAGCACAGTTGGAACTATCCCAAACTTGTAAGATGGACTTCCGTTTATAAGATTGCAGATGACTATGAGCTTCCATGTTTGCAGATATACAACTTGGAAGAGATTTAGATAATTAATAAAACCATTCTTTAGTTTTCACCTAACGGCTTAAGGTTTTAGGAGTTGGCTGCTTAGATGGTATTTGAGCCTCCATGATTGAGTAGTTAAGAGTTTGATCCTTGCCACCACCATTCTTTTAAATAAAAATTGAATTTCAAGACAGTAAAAAAAATGTGTCCATGCATTGCACATACTTGAAGTCTGTATAGGATCTTGTGTAACTGGGATGGAAATCGTGTAATAAACCTTTCTTGAGCCTTCACCCAACAGCTTAAACCTTTTGCTGAGTTGGTCATTAACTGTAGCTGCATGAAATTTTATTTAAGTGCATGTACAAGGATTCCATTTGATTAGTTAACACTTTATGGCTACACATTTTTTGGTAGAAACTAGTTTCTATTAGTAGTATTTCAGACATTCAACTTCATCTCAGTTTCTTATGATTTGTGTTCTTGAATTTGCAAAGCGAGGCAATTTTAGATGCACCGAGAGCTCTGTTGGGGTGGCAGCTCAACTAAGTAATTTGGCTACAGTTACGCAAGTAATTGATCCAAAACTTCATAAACATTTAGGTATTTTCTTGCATATATGCTTATGTATTTTATTTATGGTGAAATATGGATATAATTTTTTATCTTTAATTATGTTGTTTATATGTGATTGTTGTTTTAGGAATGATTGCAAGAAAATGCAAATGGAAATTATTTGTTATCATCACTGTTATATTGTTATTCAAAGTTGTTGAATAAATCTCTCCTTTTATAAGTTGAACTTAATTGCACTGTTCTCAATTAATGTTTCAGAAACGGAAAGACTAATGTGCTTTCTTTTAATTTTGGAGCAGAGCATCTTGGTGGAGGTGACTATCTGTTTGCTTTTCGAATGCTAATGGTTTTGTTTCGTCGAGAATTCTCCTTTTGTGATTCATTGTACCTTTGGGAGGTATGCTTGGTTTTTTTTGTACTTTGGGATATATTATGTTACATTTATTGAACAAACAAACTTTAAGTTGTTTTCTGCATATAAAAGTTGTGCCCTCAGTGTGATATGATTTCCATTTTTTGTTTTTTCATAGCCCGTTATTGTTTCACGGTTTACATTATTTTGTATTAGAAGTTGTTGGATCAAATAATTAATGATATATCTTATGATATCTTAAGTTTTTGTGATTAGTTTAATGTTGTTCCCTTTGTGTGTATGCATTGAGGGTGGGTGAGGGGTTAGTGATTTTTTTCCCCTTCTATTGGAATCTTTGTAAAATGAAGAATTGATGATCAATAACTAATTACTTCAAATTTTAACAGATGATGTGGGCTTTGGAATATGATCCTGAGTTGTTCTTGATGTATGAAATGCCACAATCAGCTTCTGAAAAAGCTGAGGGCTCAAAAGGAAAAACGAAGTCAATACGTCAATGTGGAAAGTATGAGAGAGAAAATATGAAGAGTGGAGCAAAGAATGCTGAAGATCCTCTTCCTATATCTGTTTTCCTTGTTGCTAGTGTATTGAAAGATAAAAGTGCAAAACTACTCCAAGAAGCACGGGGCTTGGATGATGTTGTCAAGGTTAGTCTTGTCACACCTAAGTTGCATTAAATTAGATGGAGCAAGCAATCACTTGGATATATATATATATATATATATATATATATATAGTTACAGGCTATAAAATGGTAGTATGTGACTACATGATAGTGTTCAAATTCTTTACACATATAATTTATTCTTGTATCTACTAACTTCCTTCTTTGCTCCTCTGATGTAATTGTCCTCAGATTTTGAATGACATGACTGGAAATCTAGATGCCAAAAAAGCTTGCAGCGGAGCTATGAAACTTCACAAGAAATATTTGAAAAAGGTAGTGTTTTCTCTGGAACTCTTCCTCGTTTGTCATATCTTAGTATTTTCATATAATAGAAGGAAAAGCAAACTATAAGATAGCTAGAGACTGATTATAGTGATGAATTCCTCAAGATGTAGTGGAGTAATATGACCATGTTGTATGGTACATGCCAGTGCCTAGTGTCACTGCTAAATTTGAATATCAATTACCATCAAAACTCTACAGTTTGACATTTTTGCTTAAAATGTATTCAATTAGTTTATGAAACGCCGTCACAATCTGCAATACATTGGACGGGATGTGTAAATCTTAATCCAAATTCTAAGTATTGATCTTTAATCATATTTTCTTTATTTTTTGGTATGTGTGTGTCCCCGTTCTTTTCTTTTCTCAATATATTCTCATTTAGTCACCTCCTAACTAATCAAGTAATTTTGTAATCGTTGCAGGCCAAGAAACCCTAGCACCAAATACATCCAAATATCCAATGATTCTTTTGTAATGTGTTGTATGGTACATGTGTTGCTCCCTAGAGTCTATAATGGAAATATCAGGACTTTACAGAATTGTAAAAAAGGATTCAAATATCCAACCATCAAAATCCCTGAGCAATTGTTGTATGTGAAATCATTTTTTTTTTTTTTGTGTATCCAAAACAAGTGAGATTGTATATGAAAATAGAATTGTTCTGTACATCCATCTATTTGTACTTTGTTATTGCATAGAGGAAACAAGATACAGGAAATAATTTTGTTTTGATATCCCTTTCTTTCCACAAGTGATCGTATTGGAGACAATTGAATGGTCAATTGAATAAAAGCAAACAAATAAATAAAAACTACGGCCATAAACCTTTCTCTTTAACGAGTCCTGTGGAATTAAAGGGAATTTGTGTTAACTTAAATTCCATTGTTCAAGAAAGAAGGAAAAACTAAAAGAAGGATGAGCATATTAAATACATATAGCCCTTGAAGACCTTAAATATTCAAGATAGTGCAATTTTTTTTTTTTAAATCTTTAGAATCTCTTTGATCATTAGTCATCTAGGTTCATCAAATAATTCTCATTTCTTAATCAAGTTGCCTTGTATCAACATAATAGAAATTTTGTTTTATTTTTTATGTTCAAATCCAATAATACTTACTTTTAGGTGATTTTATTTTTTTTATTTACAATTTCTTGGTTTGATTCGCCACTTTCTTTCTTTTTCTAATAAATATTAATTCATGCGAAATCTTTAACATCTCTGGTAAGATTAATTTTGAAGAATGCCATAATGAATTAAACATAAGCTAAAGTAAAATCTCTTTAACAAAATAGATTTAGTACTAAAGCATGTAGGCTCTAACTCGTTGTTTATAATTGTTATACTGAGATGATTCGCGACCCTTTATTGATGACAACAAACAACATACAAGTTTGCATGTTTATGATAAAGATTAATCATCTTTTACTCTACAAATAGTCTCAGCAAATCATCTTACAAGAAAACTATCAAAGTGCTAAACTTTGGATTTTCATGAGTTTTGTTTTAGGAGTATCAGTCTTACAAAGGACATTACCTACTATATAAACTAAGAAGCTTATATTTTGTCCTCAACAAAACACTACCTAATTTCTTGCCGCAGCATGACAGATACAGAAGACTACATAGTCTTTTAGCTCAACAAAAAGACAAATACAAAAAACACGTTTTTATCATTTCTATCCTTAATAAGTTTGTGGAATAGTGAGGTTTGATCCATGATCAGGTCACATGAGGAAGGAAAATGATTTTTTTTTTCGCATCTAAATATTTTACTGATTTAATTTCCATTCCCAATTAGTGCAAAAGAATTTTATATAGTTAATCAATTAGAAATTATTATAGACATATCTTTTAAAACAATTAATTATTACAAAATTAAAAATTTCATGTATAATAATTTGTGATTGAAGATAATATAAAAAATATATCATTAATTTAATTTCATTAAATTTATATTTTACATAAATGTGTTTGTGTGGGGTAAGAGAGATTTGTTTGTAAGAAGAAAAGAAAAAAAACATTCTCTCCCTACATACAAACACCAGTATAGTAGTATAATAAAAAATTAGCTAAAATATCATTTTGGTTTTTTATATTTTTAAAGAGATTCATTTTAATCATTTATCGTCTTTTTTGTTAGGAAAATGATTAAAATAAGTTTTTTTTAAAAATATAAAAGATGAAATTGAGAATTTTAACACATAAAGGACCAAAATAATATTTTATTTTTTAATGATTTTTTCATTTTAAAAATGTAATTAAAAATCAATAATATAAAAAATATTATTATATTTTTTTATTAATTACATTAAAAATATCTTTTTTGTCATTATGTGTTGGTATAAATTATATATTAACGTTATCAAAGACTAATTATTATTAAGAAATTCAACTGACCACCTTTAATGAGTTTATTCTTTCAAACACGTTTTCTTTATTCACAAAACTCAAATCCTTAGGAATTCGAGTCCAATGTTTATTTTCTAATAAATATTAAATTAATTAATTATTGACTTAATTTTATTAATTTATTTGTGTAAACTTCAAAATATAAATAATTTTATCCTTATGTGAATATGATCACAAACTAAACATGAGTTTAAAAATTTTGTTTAAAATTAATTTTTTTGTAGAATCAAGAAAGTTATTAAAAAGTGTTATCTAATACAAGATAAATTAATTTATGCATGAAAAATAATTAACATTAAAATGCTACAAAATATGACAATTTTTTTATATTGTTGATATTTTTAATTATATTTTTTAAATGATAAAATTATTAAAAAATAAAATATCATTTTGATCCTTTAAATTTTTGTATTTTTTAATTTTAGTCCATCATATTTTAAAATTTTTATTTTAATATTTTATATTTTTAAAATTTTCAATTTCATCCTTTATGTTTTAAAGAGATTTATTTTAGTTTTTTTTTCAGATAAAATGATAAAAAATGACTAAAATATGTATCTTTATAAACATAAAGAATCAAAATAAAAAAATATAATAAATCAAAAAATATTTTATTCTAAATTTTTTTATAGATATGAAGGAATAAAAGATAATAATAATAAAAAGTTACCAATTGAATTCCAAGTAAGTATGCATAGAATCCACTACATGTAGGAAATATCTAAAAAAGTATTATTTATTAAGTAAATTAATTTTTAACTTTTTTAAATTAAAGTTTTTAGATAATTATATTTTGTATTTAATGTAATTTTTTATTATAGGGCTGCCCGGTGTACGTTAATTTAATTTTGTTTTCTCATTTTACTCTTTCGATTTTTCAATATTTCAAAATAGCGTATTATTTTACAATTTAGAGTAGGTAGCTAGAGCATAATGGCTATTTTATTTTAAAACTTAGGATTTAAATTTTAAGACCTCAATTATATGAGACATAAAAAAGTAGGTAGACTGCTTCTCATATTACGATTTCAATAAATTATGAAGAAAAAAAGCTTACTATATTTTTCATACATGCATGAACAACTAGCATTCTTTTTTTTATCAACACATGAACAACTAACTTATTAATTTTAGCATAATTAGTTTTTATTTATACCCAAAGCATTAATTATATTAATATTACCTTATTTCTTGAGGAGAATAATTAATCATTTTGACTACATAGCAAGTTAGTATGGCAGTTTATACAAACAATAATTAAGTTGACAACAACAGATGTCTCCATGCTGAAAATGTTAAAACTGTTGTTGTATGTTGTTTTCTTTTTCTTATTTTCTCCCTAACACTTAATAAGTACAATATTAATAACCAAACATTGCAACAAATAAGAAAATTGACGGGCCATATGTTATGAAAGGGGAAAAAAATGAAAACCAAATTACATGCAACCCTGAACACACACACTAATTCTCTCTCACAATAAAATTACGACTAACGATAACCACACTAAAAGAAGTATTAATTAAAAAATATATTAAAACCAAAATTTTATTCAATTATTTATATTTAACATAGTAAATTAAATATTTCTTAATTAATGTCCTTAGAACATTTGTTATCATGACCTTAAAATTAATAAAATTCTAATAACATAATTTTTATGCAATTTAAAAATAATATTTTTAATATTATGAAAACTTTATATGAATCATGTTAAGAAAAACCCAAGTTTTTTAAATCACACGTGAAATTAATCCAATAATTCAAAACGTGTTAAAATTAATGTGAATTTTACAATCTCCTTTCCGTATTTTAGATATTTTAGCCTTTATTTTTTATTCTAAAATATTAATATTTTAAAGTTTCAAAATTTAATTAATATTTTTTCTCTAATATATTCCTATTTAATATTTCACTGTTAGTAATGCTGGCATCAAATGTTAAAATATATTAGTTCATTTTAGTCAAAATTCAATAATATTTAACTTCTATTAATAACCTTTTTTGTCTACGTATTAAATATCTTATCACACGATAATGAGATATTAAGATGCAAACTAAATATGGTTTTATTTTCTAAAAAATATCCTAATTTGATTTTAATTTTTAAGAAAAAAAGTTAAAATACTAAAATTTATTTATTTTTAACTCTATTAAGAGTTGTCCTTAAAAAGTGATTCAATAAATTATTTTGAATTATGT
>JAMLFT010008605.1:0-13537 GCA_026544285.1 Pachyrhizus erosus | reverse complement strand
ACGACGCTCTTCCGATCTTAAATGATTTTTCTTTCAATGCTCTCTAAAATGGAAAAAGAATAAAGATATGAGAGTAATATTAATTATAAATGCCAAAGTATAATAGATTCCTTTGTTTTCTTGTTTTTTTTTATCACAACCGAACCATATGTGCCTTCATTTAGGTCGGTTTTAGGCAGTGACATATTGTAGGCTTTCAAGCTTCAACCATAGCGAACTATTCTTGTTCATTGCATGTGACCTATCATCTAAAGCCTCGACGAAATTATGTCCACAATGTCTGCCACATATGCAAGACCCATTTGACTTAACGTTTCCATGGAATGTCTTTGAAAATCGATGAAAATATGCAGAAGAAAACAGTGAACTTTTTCCAGATGAAGAAAATTTGAGATCCTTCGTCTCCAAATCCTTTATTCTTTATGAACAACTTGTTGGCGCTGCTATCCCACTAGCATGAGCTCGAGATCATAAGAAAGAAACATATTTTAATGTTATTTCCCAAAGAGCGGAAGAAAGCAAACAAATCATTAATTTAGACTTACATAAATAAGTTTTGAATCACTACAAAAGGTGTTTTTCTCGTTTTAGTCTTCTAAAAACTTATTTCTTATGATTGGCTCCTATTAAGTTCTTGTTTTAGTTCCTACCACAATGCTTCAGCCATTTAAAATTATAAACTTTTCATACGAGATACATTATATGACATATTAGATATATGACATACAATATATATTAATTAAAATCAATAATTTATGCTAGTCTTTATTATTTAAGAAATATTAGATATATTCTTCGATCTAACATAACCAAGTCTAAGTGATCTCAATTGTTCATATTTCTTCTATTACTAACAGACTCGTTCGAAACCTAAATGACATTAAAATAAGTATTACTCGTGTCTTTTAAGGTTTTGAAAAATAATTTGCAGTTACAATTTTAACCTCAACATAAAAAATTTTAAGGCCCCATAACTATGGTTCGACAATAATTATAGTCACATTAAATATATTTGTCCAAAGTTTCTTGTAATGGCAAAGACTACAACGAAATCACAACTTCAACCATAATTTAAAACCTTGATGCTTCTTATTCTCAAAAATAAAAAAAATTTATCTCTAGCTCACACCTTTTATGCTAAAAATTTCAGAATATTTAAAAATTAGAAAGATTTATTTTTTTTATTAAGATTATTATATAACTATGATCATATGACTACGATTCAATTTCATCTAAGTACTATAAATAAATTGCTCTCAATATTATAAGGTAAACTTTCGTACTATATAATATTATTTTGCTGGTATATATATAATTTGAATATTAAAATGCCTTTCCATGTACTAACTTTTAATTCCTGATGAGACAAGTATATTACTATTGTTCTCTCCAAGGGATAGTAGATCTAATTGGCCTTTTAGATCGAGAAAACATAACTAGATCATATGAGGTTAATGGTGTGATAAAAAAAATAAAAGATAAAAATTGAGATGTGAAAAAAAAATCGTAATTATTATAAGTCTTGCGTAATAGATTTTTCAAGAGAACAAATTGCACGACTCTATGCTGGTATGGTTTATCCGCATGCATTTTGGGTGTCAAATACATAATCAATGATCGAGCAAGATAAGTGCAACAACTAACTTCCATCTCATCTGATAAAATAATTTTGAGCATGCACATCAACTCAACTATTCGTCGTTGCTTTTTTAACACACACGGGGATACATTAGGCCATGTGTCACTCTACCACGATTTTTCAAGGGCTCTAATCTTAATTGCAACAGATTGGAGGCAAGGCTGTTTCTATTAAATTATCATCCAAGCACTTTAATTATATTCAAGAACCACATAGTTTATGACACATAACCTATGTAATCCTGTCTTTGTGCCAAACTGTGAAGCACATAGAAGATACTATCCACTTTTGGCGTGGAAAAGGAGGGGCATATATCATGCAAATGCCCTCAGATGCTCCTGATTTTGGTTGCCCAGATAGACAGATACCCTTTCATGTGCTAAGATGATTTTGAGCTTATGATTTCCTTAATTAACATCCTACCCTACCCAATTCAATTGGGAATGCAATTATAGCTACTGTCACTCTTACACTTGACACCAAGCACCACCTAATGATACCTATCAATAATACGAGTTGTCCGAGTTAGTACAAATGATCAAAGAATCAGAATTAACTCTCATGTTTTCTATAAATATGAATTTTAATTTAATTTTAAATCACTAAATTCTGATATTTTAGACAAACCTCCTGACACTCAAAAATTAGTTAAATAATTGCGACCAAATAAAATTGTTTATATTGTAGATTTTATGAAATAATTCTATAAATAAGCCTCTGCTGATGACATGTCATTAGTGTCCTATTCTATAGTTTTGAGAGTCTCTTCCCATTTTATCACTCTTAGCCAATCAACCTAATTGTACTTAAGCTATTCAGAAATTTGAAGAAGAAAAAAGAGAGAAAAAGAAAATAAGAAAAAAATCCTAAAGTAGTAGCTAAAAGAAATATGATAATAGGCTTATAAAGTTTGTTGGGCCGTTGGGGATGCATGTGCTGGTGTCTGGCCTACTGGATTAGCGGTTGGGAATCCCAACTAGAACCAACGCATGTGCACTTGATTTGGCACTTGTTCTGTGCCTTTAAGGAAACAACCCCACCATTGTGCTTGTTAGTAACCAAATGATGCTTATAAATAGAGGCCCCTCAGTGCATTCAACATCACATTCACAGCAGAGCAAATTAACTACACATTCCTCTGCTTTGGCTCCCCTGTTGAACCAAGAAACTTTTAATGGCACCCCATGCATCTTCTTTTGTGCTAGTTACTCTAATTTTTCTCTTTCTTGAAATGCACCTCCAGGGTGCTACTGCTGACTATGGTGGTTGGCAAGGTGGTCATGCTACTTTCTATGGTGGTGGTGATGCTTCTGGCACAATGGGTGAGTCTAGCCTCTATTTTTGCTAACAATTTTTCTGGGTTTGTTTATTTGAGAGTAGGAATTGTTAACAGGATGGATCCATATTATAGGATAATTTGGTTATTTCAAAAGTTCTTGAAATTTTTGTGTAGCCAAATAACTATGATTAACTATCTCCAAATAAAATTATTTAATATTAAAAATATTACAAATATGAAACATCGACAAATTAAGACTTTTGTTTAATATTATTATGTCTTCAATTTCTTAGACACTTACTGATCTTGATTTACTATCCTAGTAAATATCCTTTTGGGCAAAATTTAAGTTATTTTAATATTGTTTTCTAATTTTAATATTGTCATAAAGATTTGTATTACAAGTTAGCACAAGTTACCTCTAATTCTAGTTAGAGAATAACACCAAAAACATCTGAAGAACTGTATCTAAGATTTGTTATATTTTCTGAGTCTACTAATGGTGAGGTTTACTTAACCCTTTTGTTTGATACATGCAGGAGGTGCATGTGGTTATGGGAATTTGTACAGTCAGGGATATGGAACTAACACTGCAGCTCTAAGCACTGCTTTGTTCAACAATGGCTTGAGTTGTGGGGCTTGTTATGAAATGAGGTGTGCTGATGACCCAAGATGGTGCAAGCCTGGCACCATTGTTGTTACTGCTACAAACTTCTGTCCTCCAAACTTTGCTTTGGCCAACAATAACGGTGGTTGGTGCAACCCTCCTCTACAACACTTTGATATGGCAGAACCAGCCTTCCTTCAAATTGCCCAATATAGAGCTGGAATTGTGCCTGTGGCATTTAGAAGGTACGTGAAGCCATAAACCTGGTAAATTTCTCAAGTTAACTATACAATTATGAATTAAGTTAACTATATTAACTCGAGTAAAATTTGAAGAACAATTCCACCCTTATTCGAGACTTAATGAAGATTAAGAACTTGTTCTTTGTAAATTGTAACTCCTGGCCTATTCATCACCATTGAAAATTGGGGTTGCTTCTACCCAATCTCAATTTCCAGCTTATATGTCCATGAATTTGAGCTTGCGTGAAGGATTTGATCTTTCAATTTTAAGGGTGTTGATAATTAAATTAGTTGTTCAAAACATTATATAATGATATTAGTGTTCAAAAAAGTTATATATCTATATTAGTTTTTAAAAAGTTAAAATGTCATTATATTTATTCTTAAAAATGAATAAAGTGCTAATAAAAAAATCTTAACAAAGTGTTTGGATTATGTTGGCAAACCATTGTTTGATTCAACTGAAATGCAATAACTTCTACTCAAACCTCAATATGAAACCCAAAATTATGTTAAAAAATAAAAAAAAAATAACTCAATCATAATGTTGCTATATTTATGAATGAAACTCTGCATTTCCCCAAACTAAGCCTTGAAGAGTGCAAAATAATGACACACTTATGTTATATTTATGCTTATCTTTCATAGTCATATTTCCTCATTATGCGTAAGTTTTTTACTCCCTCTCTATGCAAATTATCAGATACGTGATACAATTAATCTCTTTCCTTTTAATAAATAAAATGTCTCATCATTTATGTTTAGCTTTCTATAGATCGTCAAATTGGAGTATAGACACTAATTCCTTAAATTGTCTAATTTAAATGATCGCATTAATTTTAACAAATATCAAAATATAACCAAAAAGAGATACTAAATTTTTCCAACCTTTTTTCTGTACTTGAGATCTTTAATTATTTGATGAAGATAGGATAGTGCATTTACCTTGTTCTAGTTTCCCACCAACCATCTCACAAAGCTTTTCTGATTTGGTGATGATGACAGAGTGCCCTGTATGAAAAAGGGGGGAATAAGGTTCACAATTAATGGCCACTCTTACTTCAACCTGGTTTTGATCACCAACGTCGCGGGTGCAGGGGATGTCCATGCAGTATCCATCAAGGGGTCCAGAACTAGCTGGCAACCCATGTCAAGGAACTGGGGGCAAAATTGGCAGAGCAACTCTTACCTCAACGGACAAAGCCTCTCTTTTCAAGTCACCGCCAGTGACGGTAGAACTGTGACAAGCACCAACGTGGCACCAACCAATTGGCAGTTTGGTCAGACCTTCCAAGGGGGTCAGTTTTAGGAGAGAAAAAAAAAATGCACTTTATTAACTTCTTTTCCGTAAATTAAAAATGGAAAATTGTGATTATATATTACATGGAGACTAGTCGGAATTAAATAGTTCCAGACTATAGAATAATTTCTCCAATTTTAGACTTTGCAGTGTGAGGCAGGTTAATTAAAAACCTTGTAGGTACTGTAACGGCATGACTAGCCAAAGAATGTTAAGAGAGAGGCATTGATTCTTGCAGCTGTGTGATTCTGTAAAGTAGCTGAGGTGATTTATAGCATATATATTATATATTATAGCCTTTTTTTTTTCTCTAAAGATAATGTTATATTTGTTTTTTTCGTTTAATTTATAAATATTTAGAATAAAATGTTTTTACACAAATATATCATAAAATTTAGCTATTTTATCATGTCATCTCTCATTTGTTTATTAATGTGATGTAATAATAAAGTAAATTTTTATTTTATATCTATATAAAAATAAAAATGTTTTACATTAATAATGTACAAGTTAAATTCTTATTTTTATAAGGCTCAAGACATGATATTTTTTATATAAAAATTATTATGGAAAAAGGGAAAAAATTGAAAAAAATTATCATCTAACACATAGATCAAATGATAAGGAATTATTCTAACTTTAATCGATCAATAATTTTGAATTTGAGTTTTAAATATACAATTGTATTAAATATTTTTTAGAAATAATTTTACCATCTACAATGATTTTATCTATGAAGAATACCTATGAATTCAAACTCTACAAAAAAAAAGAAAAAAAAGAAAAGAAAAAGTTCTTTTAAATAAATTTTTAATTAATAAAATGTTATCTATTATGCTTATTTATTATACATATCACTTCCTCTAACTCATAATAATTATTGTTTAGATTTTTTTACACAAATCAAGAAAAATTAGTAAATGAATAAAAAAGTCCAATAATCAATTATTTGAATTTCCTTCAAATTAGGTATTTATTCCTTTTGTTGAGTCTTATTAAAGCCACATTAGCACTATTGTGTTTAGTTGTAATATTCCTAGCGCTTATCTTAACAAAATAAGCATCAGAGTTGCATTCAAGTGTTTTTGCACTAAGCTTAGGAGTTTCATATGCTAAGTGTGAAAATGGTAACAAGCATAGAGCTTTTCTAAAGATTTTCACATGCTTAGTGTGAAAATTAAATGTTAGTTTCTCCTTGCTAACTGCCTGATATCATGAGTTATCGTTCCATGCATGTGTTAAAGGGTCTACTCATTCTCCATCTCCTACACAACTTAAATTGCCATGTTGTAGATGTAAGCTCTATAGGTTAATATTTTACAATCTACATTTATATATTGTTTTATTTATTAAGGCATTTCATTTATTATGTGTGTGTATTGAATCATAATAAAGTCCATGAAATAGTTTATTTAAACGTTATTTTAAATGTTCTTAGTAAAGTATTATTATTAATATGAACAAACTATAATACATTAAGACTGGTACATAAATGAACTAATGACCAAGAATCATATGTCATTAATATGAGATATCAAGTCTTAATACGAGTACATGATTTGCTAGATTGATCCACTATAAGAAACACCACATAGAAGAGTTATGAAAGTGTCATAAGTGATTCTAAAAAAGATTATGATGTTTATAATCCTTAAACTTGAAGTCTTTGTAATTTTTATATGAAGAGTTGTATGTTTTAGTACCATAAAAAATTTCTTGTGATAGGTGATCATAAAGATGGTTATTTGACATGGAACAAATTGTGAAGAGGAATGTGAGTGATCTAAATGGAATTTTTTCCTTCCTTCATGACAAAAGTAATATTTTATGGTCCCTCTTGATAGAGTAAGACAATTATATATGGCCGTGCTAAATAAGTCAATATGAAATATTAATCCCATTTTATCTAATATCTTATTGGGTATTAATAAATAGGTAAATTGAACTATATAAGGATGAAACGATATATGTTTTATGTTCAATAATGGTATTTGGACAAAGGTATTATGTTACACAATAACATATGTTATAGAAAAGTTATGTCAAATCACAAGACATTTTTATTACTAGGATAATGATGATGTACTGCTAGATATCGCTCACTATTTATAATATTAAATAGGATTTAATATTATTGTCAATATAATGAGAACATATAGGATCGCACTCAAAAAGCAAATTAAAGGAGAAAAATATAAAGTATAACTATAATATTTCTTTTTGGTCAGAATTGTAAGACATGAGCTCATTAAGTGCATATATCATGATTTTTATGGATCAAACTCTTAATGTAAGAGTCTATTACTATTAGGATAAAGTACTAAAAAGCTCTTATATATAGGTAACACCTGAAGCACTAAGGTACATCACTCTTCTAATTGCATACTACATATAATGTGCATGAAAAAGCTTAATCAACATAGATTTTCTTGAAGGCACAATTGATAGTTCTTTTTTTCTTAATTATTAAATGGTAGAGGAATATGTTTATGTGGACTCATTAGAGGGGTTTAGTTCATGATCATTAGACTATATGATTCAAGAAAGTATCACACTTTAAGAGGTAAAATCTTAAACGTAACTTTATGGTCTTTCACAAGGATCTGGTAATGGATAAATTTTCAATGCAATTTCTTTTGTCCATATTACCCAACATATGTAACAAATGGTTTCATAAAAAAAATCCCATATACCTTTTTCCCAACATGTCTCTAAACCTAGCTTAATAGATAACAACTCAACTTTGAGTGCATCGCCATTCTAGACTTGTCTTGCAAAACCTAAGATTCATCTACCAATAATGTCTTGGATCACACTCTAAATCCCATAAGACTTGTATAAGGATTCCAACTACCATTTTGTGTTAATTTTAACCGCTAGGCTTGGTAGGGGCCACCACTAATGGTTACTAAGCTCATGGTAAGAAGTCTTCATAAAAGTGTAACTCTCTACTAATTATAAATTATCTTATGTCATACTTGACTCAAAGTCTACTTTTTGTTATCAAAGAATTGGTTATTACAAAATTTGGAAATTCACCAAAGTATCATTGCTAGTGTCAACTCTTCTTTGTGGGACACAAGTGTTTTCAACCATCCATACACATCTAAAACTCCTTTGAGTAGGGGCAATCTAATAAAGTGTGAATTATATCTTCCAAATTGTAAAAGCAAGGAGCAAAAACTCTTATGAGTAAGGTGGCACTAAAATCACTTTGCATTGGTTGGTAAAACTAGGTGGAATGCTTGCCAACAAGAGAATTTAATCTTTTTACAAACTTACAACCTCTAAACTCTTTTTCAAACAACATCCTCATCAATTTAGTAAAACATATTCAACCATTTGAAGCTTGACACAATTGAATATTAACCCAAATTGTCTCTTTTCCAAATTAATGTATCCTTGTCCCTCCTAAATCAAGGGAATGAATCACATTGTATGCAATTTATTATTGTTTAGAGAATAAAGTATGTAATCAATTCAAGGTCTAAGTCCCATCATTCCAACAATTCGTCATTGTAAGCATTGAGTTAGAGATATGAATAAACAAAACCTTGTAACATAAAAGGCCAATTCCAAGCCAGTTCTTAAACCAAAAACACAAACTCCTTATCCCCCAAATTGACATCAAACCTCTCATAATACTTTTAAAGCATTCATAATACTTTGCCACACATAAGATGGTCTATCTCCCTTTTTTGTAACTAGCATTGAAGTACGCTAAAAATAAAACTATTTTAACACTTACACCCATGATTTTTTCTCCAAAATGAATTAAGTGCCACATAAGTTTGTTAAGAAGCGAGGTATTTACATGACAAAAGTCTCGAAAGTCCAAGCCACCCAAGTTTTTTAGTTTATAATTGTTTCCTAGTTCACCAAGACCAAAACTTCAAAGAGTCATTATTTTCCCAAAGCATTAAGTAACAAGCTTAGTCAATTTTTGTTTGACAAATCCATTACAACATCCATAAAGACTTCACGAAGTATACGTGAATGGTAGAAATAATAGACTTTATGAGGCAAAGTTTTCTTGACTTATCAAGGAGCCCTCTTTTCCAAGCCGCTAACTATGTATGGACTTTCTTTAGCAAATAAAAAAAAACATTAGTAACTCATCTCGTTAACATATTCATTTCAATATATTTTCAAATATTTGTAGTGTAACACCCTAATTTGCATCTCATAGGATTTTATTATTATTTGATGAATTTTAAGGGATTTAATTATTTTGATAATTCAATCAAAATAATGGTAATAGTAATTTATTAAAATGTGAATTGTTTGGTATGGAGGAGTTTGACACACAAGAACATGTAGTTAATTCCTTTAGTGTTTCAACCTTGTGATTGTTAGTTTTAAAAAAAAATTATTTTCATGATGTCAAATTTTATGATTTTATGTGCCTTAATTTGATAATTATATTGTTTGAATTGATATCTTATGTGAATTGATTTATTATTTTATGTGAGTTAATTTATTTAATTGACTATGTATTGATGATGGTCTAATGCACGACGAGTCATGTTGTAGGGCTATTTGGTTAAGAAATAAGATATAAGATTATTATTTTGGGCTTGGGATATATAAACAAAAATATGCTAATGAGGGGTACATACAACAAACAACAAAGTGTGACTAGGAATAAAGGGTTGACACTATTATAGGTATTTATTAGCCATTTAGGGGGTGCAAGCAATCCAATTTGGACTATTATGTGTTGTTTCAACCCAAACTTTAGGAAATTAGATTTTTTTTTATCAACTTTTGGCCTTTTCTATTAGAAAATTCACCTAAAACTATCCTAAATGAAATAACTGAAAAGAAAACAATTTGAAGCAAGGGAGAAAGAAAGTGTTACGTGAAAGAGAGAATGAAGGAGAGAAAAGTTGACAAAAAAATTTGAATGCAAGATTTAACTTAAACATTTAAGGATGATCATATAATTTAGCCTAGGTGCATCTAAGACAAGTGAGACTAGTGGTCATTGTTGTCATCCATCTAAGTTTGTATGCTTAGCTAGAAGGTGCTAGAAACTTCTATTTCATCTATAAATAGAGCCCAAATGCAAGCCTTAAACTCACACCTCCATTCTACACTTCACCCTTGAGAAGTTTCTTGTGAGGTTAAGTGCTTATAGAGGCTTTGGTGGAGCAAGGAGAGGAAGAGAAAGGAGAATCCAACCTCTTTCCTTGTATTAGGTGTGAAAGGTATGAGTGTGGGGTGTTTTATTTCATTTTTATATTATTTTATAGGAGGAAACTTTATTTTTCAAGCATTATTGTGATGTTTGATCTATATTATTAATGTTATAATGTTGAAATTATGTTGTTATGTTACTATATAAATTTTGTTTAAATAAAAATATATCCGTTTTGATGCTTGCATGATATTAGATAAAACTCTTATTGAGTGATTATGAATAACACAACAAGAACACAATAAACATGTTAAAATGTTGAAAAGAAAAGCGAAAATCATGGTTCGATCCATGTGGTATATCTATTTAGTGAAATTATTTTATTAATAAGGTACCTCTAATTAAAGTTAATTACTGTTAAAAACTATTTATTTAATTAAATCTAAAATTTAATCTAGCATGAAAAAGCGTATATATGTGACAAACTTATAAGCTGTGAGTGTAAAATAAATTTATACCACTATTTTATAAATTGTTATTAGTAAACACATTCTCATAATTGCTAAAAAGAAAATAAATTGGTTATTATTATTATTACAATATAAAAGTAAATGGTTATAAGCTATTATTTTATACAAGAAAGTTATTTTATGCATAAAAGTTATTATTTTATGAGTATAAGTTTTGGTTACAAGAAACGTTATTATTATAATTATCAAAACACGTATTTTAAACAACTAATCTTTATTCCATAAATTATATTATTATTATATGTAGAAACATAGATATTTTGATGTAAAATAATTATCATTTTATGTGAAATGATTACTATTTTATGTAGAAAATATTATTTCCAAACATTAAAGTTGTTATTTTATAATAGAATAACTAATCTCACTAAATAAATCATTTGTGAGAGAAATTACATGTTTTATATATCAAGATATTTATTTTATGAAATATAATATAAAATGTACTGAGAAATAATGTTTATTATTTTATTATTCCATGAAAAATATAATAAATTCTTTGTTAAGTGTGCATTTTATTTACAAAATTACAAGATTCTCTTTATACTTCGAAAATATCTTGGATAAATATCATAATTGTATTTAAATCCAATAAAACGAAGTGATGCATGCATCTGTGTGACATGAATGCATGAGTGCATAGAAACCATGTTAAAATTGTTTATACTTTATGCGAGAAATATTCTTAACATATTAATTATTTATAAACATATTAATTGTATCTTAAATTAGAGATGTGTGCACCAAAATATATTATTGTGATGAGACATTAATTATGGAATATTATTAGAATTTTAAAAGGTGAGAACAACCCTTTATGGTAGTGAGACTCTATAGAATTTTGAGAGTGAGTACCTTGGAGCTTTATGGACTTGGAATAGCCAAGTTAGATGGAAGGTACATTTGGATGACATAGATGACGTAGGGTGTGACATTCTATTTAGGTCTAAGGGGTGAATGGTGTGAGCATGTGGAATCCTAGAGGATGACTTGCAGCCCACATGTTGGGATTATTAGTGTCAACTCACACCTTAATAAATGTCAAATTGTCTGTGATGATGTAGAGGGTATATTTCTTAAATGAATTTGTTTGGATTTGGTTATGTGTAATAATGTGATACCATTGATATGAATATTGATGACTAATTGGCCAATTACGACCTAGGGTACCAAGATTGTGGATTAGAGTCATACTTCTCATTGTTTCCTAAAGGATGATTGTGATTGGTGGTTACTCATCCAAAAGTATGGATCCATATAGTAATGATATTAAAGACCATGATGAGATAAACTTAGAATAACTATTAGGTCCCCTACAATATGGTATGATTTGTTATTTGTTTGTTAGAGTAAGATATCGTCTCAACTTTTTTTCATAGAAACAATGTTGAAAGAACAATATCTCACTCCATACCATTTATTTTCTTTTATATGTTATGATCCACGAAGATGTACTTAACATTTTGGGATCTCATGGTGGAATTCAACCTAACAGGACAATGAATTTACTTTGTTGATGAATGAAGACATCGCTACCAAGGTGACATTATCGTTGGCCTCTTTCCTATGCTATGCTTGGAGTTTTGCTCATGTCAATGAAGCTGACATTTTGCACATACTTATCCTTCCTTGGTGATTGGGAACATAATTCTTTCATTGATAATAAAGAGCATTTTGATGACCCGTAGATATCATCAGACGTGTTAAAGGACAAGGGGGACCTAAAGGAAGATCTTGAGAAGCCCACAAAGGTTAAGGTTGCTATGTCAAATATCATAACATCTATAACTACAAAGCACATATCAAAGTCAATTAGCTCAAAGGATATAATAGTTGGATTACCTTATTTCTCAGAGTTGTTTGTGAGATCACCAAAATATTTGTTGTGTTCCCCTAACAATAGACATCCTTCTTATTTCTTGATCCTTATAGTGGTGTAGAGGGATTTTTGGGACAATGAAAAGAAGGATTAGATAGTTAAAGACTGCTTTATTAGGTTTATAGGTTGGATGGTGACCACAATAATAATAGACTTTGATGTTTCAATTGTATTAAGTTATTTGTATTTAAGCTTTATTAACTATCAAACATCTTATTTCCATTTATGTTATTATGTTTCTTTCCATATTTGATGTTTGATGCTTCATTTCATTTTATTATATTTCATTTTCACAAAAAAATTCACAATGTTTCCTAAATAATTTAGTAAAGACTTTTAAGTTAAAATTAAATGAACATGATGTCTATTGAATGTTGATTAATATATAAGGGACATTACATGTAGTGCTTTTGATCCCAAGGATTTCTTTTAATTTAATCTTTTGCACGTTATTGATATTAGGAGAATTAACAAATCTAGACTTCTCCAAATTTATCTTTGATCTTGATGTCTATCAATGCATGTCTATTGTTGAGATCTTATGCTATCATACTTTTTTTAAAACTTCTTATCATACTTTATTATTATGCTAGTTATCTTTATTATTTATTAGTTCAGTTTTTCTCAATGATACACATATCTCATGTTTAAATATGAGTTTTATGTGCAAGATCATATGGACATTGATGAAAAAATATTGAAAACAATTACTTCTCTTTAAATGTAAGGTAATGAACAAATTATTTAGACAATTTTTGTTAAAAAGTCACATATTTATTTATAGTAATTATTTTCTTCGACTAATATTTTCTTAAACCTTTTCACAATATAATTAGTTTTGTTACTAAAAAAAATTATAATTACTTTATGGACATATTACTTTAAGTGTCTTTTATAACAATGATATAATTACTATATATA
>JAMLFT010008604.1:0-13538 GCA_026544285.1 Pachyrhizus erosus | reverse complement strand
GTGGACGCGTTGAGAAAATGTTAAACTATAAGGGAATAAAATATACTTTACTCAATATTTTAACATATTTTTGCTCAAATGAGAAACTTTTGTCTTTCATTCTGATTTTGAAAATTTCTTTGTCATTGACATCTTTAATCAAACAGTGCTTATTTTCAAATATGACCTTAAATCCCTTCTCAATCAATCGACCCACACTTAGCAAGTTTTGATCTATATCAAGGAGATACAAAACATCATAAATTAATTGTGTACCCACACAACTTTTAATGACTATAGTCCCTTTTCCATCAATAGTGATAAAATCACCATTTCCAATTCTAACTTTTGATTTCTGTGATCTATCTAATTCTTTGAAAAGTTCTTCATCATAGTTCATGTGGTTAGTACAACCATTATCCACCATCCAACATTCTCTTGAGTTATTGCTTGAAAAACATATTGCTACAAACAATTGCTCCCCTTCTTCCTCTTATTAATATGCAACTTGAGCCTCATCCTTGTGTTGAAGATTGTTTTTGAAAATTTTCATATGATAACCTAACTTGTTGGACTTTTCACACATAGCATCAAGTATTCTCCAACATTTAAAAGGAGGATGACCCATTTTGCCACAATTCTTGCAAGGAGAAAATCCTTTGTTTTTGTCTCCATTATTGTTGCTAGTATTAGCAGTTGTTTCATGTGTGTTGAAAATTTTCTTACATTTGTTTTTCTCTCCTTGGTTATTTTGCAATTTAGCTTGCAATGCTCCTTCCACAGAACCCTCAGCCCTCATCATTCTTCTTTGTTTTTGGGCTTGCAAAGTGTTTACTAATTCTGCCAAGGTAAGTTTTGACAAATCCTTAATGTTCTCCAAGGAAATAATGGTAGGCTTAAATTTGTTAGGGATAGTCACTAGTATTTTCTCAACAATTCGTGAATCAAAAAATGAAGAACCAAGCAATCTTACTCTATTAGCAATGCCAAGAAGCTTATTAGCATAGTCTTTAATTGTTTCAAACTCCTTCATTTTTTGCATTTCAAATTCTCAAATTAGATTTAATGATTGCATTACCTTAATCTTATAATCTTCCTTCAAGAAATTCCATATTTTGAATGATGAATTGATTGTCATGATTATAGTGAAAATGTCTTTAGAGACAACAACAAACAAAGATGTTTTTACCTTTAACTCTTTTTTTTTCCTCTCCTTGTGATTTTTCATTTGCGCCATTGTTGGATTATCTGGTAAAGGAGGAACTTTGTAGTCCTCTTCCACTGCTTCCCAAACATCAATTGACTCTAGGCATGCCTTCATTCTTGCTACCTAAATATAATACTCTCACCATTAAATACTGGTGGTGCAAGTGTTGTGTATAGTGTTTCTAAATCCATCTATTTGATGAATTGAAGTAAGGTGTTTAGGCTTTTAGTGGTGGGATTCACTTAGTTTCCTCACAAGTCCCTCTAAAGAAGAAAGCTGTAATGTCATTATTGGAATATAAATGATTCAACTCACAAGGAAGAAGGAGGTGGAAGAATGTAATATGTTTTTATTGAATAATAATATGTTTTTAAATACAAATTTTGAAACAGAAAGGAATCTATTTTAAATGCAAATTTGTAACAGAGAGGAATATGTTTTAAATACAAATTTGTAACAAAAAGGAAACTATAATAAAAAAAAACTTCCTAAACAATAACGACTAATGTAATTGTTAATAAATAATAATAAGGGAAAAATAACAGTCTTAAAAAACTTAGTCTAGACAAGAGACAGTTGCTTATACACATTTGCAACAAAGATTCCTTCTTAAACAATTTCGTATCAAGGATCTTGGAAATTTGAAATATTTTTTAGGCATTGAATTTTCTAGTTTTAAGAAAGACACTTTTATGTCTCGAAGAAAATATGCAATGGACATTTTACAAGACTCTAGGCTTTTAGGTGCTCATCCAAACAAGTTTCCAATGGGACAAAACTTGAAACTTACTTCCACAGATGGAACTTTGTTGAAAGATCCTACTAAGTATATAGAATATTGATTGGGAGGCTCATCTATCTTATAGTGACTCAGTTAGACATAGTTTACTCTATTTATACACTTAGTCAATTTATGCATGAACCTTAAAAATCACATTGGGAGGAAATTATATGTATTCTCAAGTACATCAAAGGTAGCCTTGGTAATGGCTTATTATTTTCTTCCACAAGCAATCCCACTTTGAAAGCCTTTTGTAATTTTGATTGGGAAGGATGTCGTACCTTCACATTTTCAATTGGCAGCGTCTTTACAAAAACATTAAGAAATGATCAATTTGTTGTCTTTAGTGACAAGTTGGGACTTCATGATATTCACTTTCCAACTCGAGAGAGAGTGTTGTTGTAATTGAGATGTATATATTTAATTTCCTTTTCTAGATAAAGATACAACCTCACTAATTGTGGATCACACTATCTTATCATTAAAATTAGGAATGATTTATTAAGCATGATATATATATTATTCTCCTTGTAAATGAAATACACATCCTTCAGTGCTTCTCACCTTTTGGTTTTAGGCAACGTTGTTTGAGCAATGAACAATTATCCCAAATTTCAAGAGTTGAAATGGATTTGTTGGAGAGATGAGAGCTGGTAAAGGCCCTTCTAGTCTAGTATTTTAAGATTTGGAAAATTTTCAAGATGTAGATGTTTAAGAGAAAGTGGTAGCAAACTTCATTAGAAAAAGACACCACATCCATATTTTCAATCTGGTCTTGTAGTTGATTCAACGATGTATCAACATTACCCTTACACTTCTTACCTCCAGTTCTAGCCATTGAAATTTTTTCTGAATCTCATATTCTTGTTTTGTTAGATCAATGATCAACTTATTTAAGTCATTAATCTTAATTTAAAAAGCACCATTAACATTGTTGTTCTCATTCACATCATGCTCTAGTACCCAACTTGTTTCAATATGAATGATAATACACAAAGGTCATTCCTAGAAACATTTAATTTTTTTTGTTATTCCTTAACTATAAAATAACACAAATCTCTAGTGTGTTTACACGTTGAGTCTATAAAGAATAATTCAATATCTGAGTCATACATCAAAATAATTTATTTGAATATTAAACTCATATTTTTTTAATAACAATGAAAAATTTCTAGGTAAAAATTTAATAAAAGAATTTTTTTTTCTTTCACAATTTCATTATATATTCTTTTATTGTGAAATTTTAGTGTTTATTCTCTCTTTCATTTTTCTCTTTTTTACTTGTTTTTCTTTGACCGCCGTTCTCCTATGCATCTCTGTCTAGTTTCTCTCACTTTTCCTTTTTTCTTTTTCTTTTTCATTTTTATTAGTAAATGTATTTCAACTTAATGATAAAATACAAATTTAATATTTTTAATAATCATAAAAAGTCATCAATATTTATTTATTTATTTGATAAATGGTTTTTTCATAGTAACAAACTACATGGAATCACTATTACCAATCTAAAAAAAAATATTTTCATAAATTTATTTTATTTTAAAAA
Organism: Pachyrhizus erosus; assembly: GCA_026544285.1. NCBI lineage: Eukaryota > Viridiplantae > Streptophyta > Magnoliopsida > Fabales > Fabaceae > Pachyrhizus > Pachyrhizus erosus. The sequence continues at coordinate 10,025 of JAMLFT010008604.1, read as the reverse complement.
TATTAATTTTAATTTGTGAATTATAAAAACTCTCAACAGTAAATAAACAAAATATCCAAAATCTTGTTGAAAATAAAAGGCTTTGTGATGACTTATCAATGCAAAAAAAATATTTTAGGCACCACTTTGCAAATATGACTTGTTTGGTCACCCCTATTACCCACTCTACCCAAACCAACTTGATATTTAGGTTCCTTATTCAAAAAACTTGTAATGCATTGACAGCTTCTTGTGGATTGCTTGAATTAGAAGTGTTGGGAACTCTGTCATTGCCACTATCAACGGAGCATATAGCAATGCCTTTTCCTTTTGTCTGATCTACATATGCTTTAATTCTTTAAAAACTCCACTAAAGGTAAGCTTACAATGCATACGTTTCCACTTCCCATTTTCTTCAATTGTAACCTGATTTCAGAATTTATCACCTTTCGGTCGACCCATGATTTATTTCCTAAATACAAAATCATTTTTAAATGTTTATGCACTATATTTACCTATATCTTTATACTACATGATAAAGATCCTTTAAGATATAGGAAGAAAGTACGTGCATGAAGGAGCATAAAACCTAATTACCAGTTTTACAGATACATAATGAATACCCACAAAATAAAAACATACTGATTCAATTTCTAAACACATACTTTAGTTAGTTTTACTAAAAACGAAATAAAATTATGAACTAGCAAATATACAGATTAATTAATGTGAAATTGTTTCAATTTAATTAGTAATTTTAAAATTTTAAATATTTAACTGTATTAAATAATTGAATAAAGAATTTTTTTCATATGGAGTTAAAAAAAAGTAACTGTTGTTCTAGAAATTAATTTTAACATATAAAAAAAAGTTAATTACCAATAACGTTTTATCAATAACAAGTAAAAAAAAGAAAAAGCTTCCAAAGTTAATGCATGAAAATCAATTCTGGTGTACAATCATGATCCACATGATGAAACCTCTAACCATTAATAATTAAAAGAAAAACTCTCTAATGAATTAATTCCAAATATAATAAGGAATGACAACAGACATGGTGATCCTATACATGAATACTCATTCCTACTTCCATTTCATATATATATCCGTCATTTCATATCTATATGGGTATTTATTATTAATGCACACGAGTTTAATCAATTCACAAATGTCAATTAATAGATTAGTTTTTTACAAAAAAAAAAAAAGATTAATGAAGGAAATTCTATTTCTAAGGAGTTAATTTGGTTAAATTTCATTTAGCCAGTTAAAAACGTTTAAGCAACCATTCACAACATGAATAACAATAATAAAAAAAGCATTCACAACACCCATTAAACATTGATTTCCAAGCTAATGAATACCCCAAAAATCACCAAATGAAAAATTAGATCAATAAAATAAAATAAGCGAAGAAAATCTCATGTATGTCATTTGTAGTGTCAATCATATGAATCAATTAATTTAATGACAACAAAAATATGAACCAATTAATTTTCATTACAAAAGCAAAGAGGAAAAAATTGGAAATTACCAAATAACTCTCTTTGAATATTTCAATCTATATTGTTTCTAATTTACAAGTGATTTCAGAAATAAAGAACAAAACAGAGAAATTTGCTCTACAAAATGACTTCCCTCATAACTCCCTCTTTCTTTCTTCATCCCCTCCCAACCTTACTCACTTTGGGTAAATTATATAGGTTGTTGCTCTATTATACATGAATATTTTAAGTAGTAATTATTGGACTTACAAATCATATATAAATCACAAGAGATAAAGACTATTGTATATTACAATATGTTAGGTGTATCCTGATGGGTTTGAAAAAAAAGAAAAAGGAAAGGATTTTTTCTATTTAATTTTGTTAATATAGTTAGTTGTAAATATTGTAGGATTTTATAGGTGTTTGACCTGTTTGATTATGATGATAAATTGTGGACTGCAAAGTGCCTTCCGGTATATACTTTTTATTGAAAAACAAATTGCACCTACTCAATAAAAAGATTAATTTGATTTAAAATCAATTTATTTTACGGAGACTATAAATATTTTTTATTAGAAACAATTTTTTTCAAGTTGAATAAAACTTAATATAAATGATGAAATTCTTTTTATGAATATTTACATTTAATTAAACTTAATAAGAATTAATATTTTTAGCTTAAATTTAAGTTTACAGATTATTTGATTCAGTTTGAGCTTGAATTACATGAATAAAAATTCAAAATTAGACAATTTATATAATAAAAATACTCCATCATATTTATATATTTGCTATCCCCAAGATCCTTACACTTTTTTCCTTCTGTTTTGAGCTTAGTTTTTTTCTTACTCTTAACCTATGGACAAAAATCTCAATTGTTTTAAAAAAATAATAATAATAAAACCACACTCCTTCTCACGTACGTATTGCCTGCATTGGGTGGCTTACTACCAAAGTTGTTTTTAAAAAAAAAAAAAAAAAAACCTACCGAAATTGTTAGTTGTAGAACAATTGACAGTTTTTTTTTTTCACTTTATGAAGTTTTTAAGTTTAATAGTTGATTTTTAATCAGGATTATTATTGGAGGAGACTGACATGTTTCCTTTTAGAATTTTTATGCGGAGAAATTTTAGTAATATATTTTTTTAATCTATTATTTTTAATATACTTAATATTATTGATTAAAATTTATTTAAAATTATGTGATTATATAAAATATCATTTTTTATTTAATAAATAGTACTCATAATTTTGTAATTTTTAATAAATTTTATTTAATATGAAAAAGTGTATTTGACGAAATATATATTGTTAACACTCCTTTTTTATATAAGCAATTGGCTTTATGGTTAAAAAATATTTTATGAAATAATATTAGATTCATTTTAAACTCTTGAATGATTGAACCATTAAAGTAGAAAATTGATAAAATTATTACACATTTGTTCAATAAAATTCCCTTTAATTATTTAATGTACACTCATATTATAATGATGTTATTTTTTCTCGAAAATGTCTCTTTCGAAAAATTAATTTTGTGTTGTCATATTTTTTAATTTTTAATCCTTTCAAAAATTAGTTTCAGAAGTATTATTTTCCTAAAGTTGTTTCAAATTAGTTTCCTTTTCACTAGTTTCATCCTCTTCAATAAGAAAACAACGATTATTTTAATACTACGCCATTTTCAGTTTTCCTTTTTATTGGTTATTGAAACCTAGACTCCATGGTTAGCCACTCTATTCGATTGGTGGTCACTGCAAAATCTGTATATGTAGATTATAAGTTGAACCTAATCTTATCCTTCTCTGCATATTTGTAAGATTGCTACCTTCTTCTTAACTTCTCTTGCTTTTCTTCATATTCATTTAATGCCTATGCTTTCATTCTAATACTTTCAATGAATGGCGCAATAAAGCTCTGTTCTAGTTGACAAAATATAGTAAGAATAACACTTTTCCATTTCAATTGGGATATTGAAAAGAATATTCAAAGATTTGTGTAATTGATTTATGTATCTATTTTATGCTAATTGAATACCAATAAGATTAAGATTTTAGCAAATCATGTATGTTATTTGATTGAGCTTCTATTGTTTTGGATCTTGATGGATGGATCCATGGTGTGTGTTTGTTCACTATTTTATATGTTTTTGATGAACGCGAAAGAAAAATTATGAGTTGAATCATGTTGTAAGAAAAAAAAACTTGGAGGTTGAAACTACTAATGAAGAGAAGTTTAAACATAAACGAACATATATGGTGTGCTATAATTGTAACTAAGAAAAAACATAATGCAAGAGAAAAGGAATTAACACGACAAAGAAATTATGTTTGATTTAAATTTTGAAAAATATGTTAGTGAGTTATAATGCATAATTATGAATTTTAATACATAAAAAAACAAAATTGTTGTTTTGAGAGTAAAACTATTCATCAGTTCTCCTAACCTTGATTTGAACGTGCACAATCTGATTAATTGACTAAGGTTAAACAAAATGTGAATAATTGAATAATCTGATTAGGAAAACAAGCAAAAAAATCTATAAGGTGTAATACAAGTAGGTAATAGCTTAGGTTACTTAAGCATATGATTGGAGTTTAATTCATAGTAACACGCATATACCTTCCCTTAACTAATATTCTACTTCCTCATAAGATTAGTATTATGGCTTCCAATTTTTTTATTCAATCCATTATTTTTATTCATTTTTATTTATTCATTTATCCATTTTTGTATGTTTTCCTTTTCAATCCATCATAAGAAAACATGCAAAAAATACAAAAAAGTGTATTAGCAATTAAGAAAAATGAATAAAATAAAAATAATTTGAAATAGGTGGGCAGCTTGTTTACTTATGTAATTTATGTAATTTATTTATTTTTATTTTATTTATTGTTCATATATTTTTTTAATTGTTGATCTTGTATTGTTTTCGTAAAATAAAAAATTCCAAAAACAATTTTTATATAATAAAAAAGGTTAGTACAGTATTGATAACGTATTTAATCCTATAACACTACTTAAAGGTCATTCACATTATGTATTGAAAAATAGGTCATTTGTGTAAAAACTTTTCAAATCAAATCAAATAATTTTTTAAAATAAAATAAATCATCAGTTTCCTTTGTTTTATAATTAAACCAAAGTTAACAGCTATTTTTTTTTAGTTTTACATAAAATTACCTTAATTGTAATTTTTTTAAAAAGAAAATGAAATAAATTATTTTTAATTTTTAGGTTATCAATAATCTTCACAGTTAATTCAAAACAATTATTTTACAATAGATAGGCCTAAGGTATTGTATGATTAAATTTTTATCGCTTTATATATGTATAATCATGTTTTTGGATACAATATCATTTTAAAAAGACAAATTTATGTAAATAAAATAATTTTTGCATAAAAAAATAAAAATAATAATAACTAGTTTTTATATTTTTAATATTTTCCTTGCTCCTAATTTCTAATTCTGGGAGCACTATTAAAAAAACAAACAAAATATTTGTATACATTGCTTGATTTGAATATATATGAAAAATGGTTTCTTTATAATAATTATTTCAAGGCCAAATTTGATTAACAAATGTTAGAAATAATGGAATAATAAAAGAAAAAAAAATAAAGGAGAGAGGGAGAAAAGACTCAACAATTTAACATGATTTTTTTTAACTTGGTTCAACATACAATGTATGTTACGTTTACGACTATACTAGAAAATATATTTTTAGTGTGTATCAAAAGGTTTACAAGGAGTTGCTTATATAAAAATATATGAGCAATGTCTCTTATCATTTACATGATGTTGGACTAAAATTAAACTACATATTTCTAACAATTCTCCCACTTGGAGTTTGATTTACATTACCACCTTGTATAGTGCCTTCATCATCAATTATTTTCGAAGGTCAATTGAGGTAATACAAAGCTAAGGCTTATTAGTTGCAACATTCTTGGCCAACATCAATCGCATCACAAGTGTTTGTCAATCTAGTTACTCCCAATCTAACTGCTCCATGTCTTTTGGCTTTTGTATCGTTAAAGGCTGATACAACTTCTTCTGATAGAGATAATCTTCTATCTGCATCTTTCAAAATCCAAAGTCCCTATCATCAAATTTCACAACGTTCTTGGCCAACGTTAGTCATATCACACCAAGTGTCTATCGATATAGCAACTCTCAATCCAACTGCTCCATGTCTTCTAACTTCTGTCCCGTTAAAGGTTGATACAACTTCTTTCGATACAAATAGTCTTTTATCTACATCTTCCATAATCTGAAGTCTTTGTCATTAAACTTGTCAATCTTCACCTTCCCTTCTTCTCATGTCATTGTTCTTGCTGCTTTCTAAGAAAACTCTCACTACTTCTCTAAACTGAGATTCTACTGCTTTCTAAGAAAGCTCCCACTACTTCTTTAAATTGAGATTTTGCTGCTTTTAAGAAAGCTCCTACTACTTTTCTAAACTGAAATTCCCTGAAAAAATAAATTTTTTATGACGTGAAAGATCAAACAAAGCCGCAACCACGTAATATACTAAGATATTAGCTCTGATACCAATTGTTAGGAACATTGCAATAATAAAAAAAGAAAATAAATGAAAGAGAGAAAAAGAGTAAGCAAATTCTTCATGCCTTTTTCTCTCTCTCTTCTTTATTTTCTTCTTTTATTATTGCATTGTTCCTAAGAACAAATTTACACAAACTTCTTTAAAACACTCATAATATGTTGATAAGAATTTAGATTATATTGTATTGGTAATAATTAAATCCATTAATCCACTCTCTTTTAAAGAATGATAAATGTTATCCTTAATATATTTTATTTTGATATTTAAATTTAAAATATTCTTAATAAATTGCATTTTTTGTATATTTTAAAACATTTTAATCTATATTTTTATATTTTACTTGAATTAATTATATAATTTTACAATTTTAAGTAATTTGTATCTTTTATCTTAATTTTTATATTTATATAATTTTAAAAATACTTATCTTTTTTTAATGAATTCAAGTATTTTTTAATATTTAAATTTATTTAAGAAAATAACATCTCTACATGATAAAAAAAAAACATTTACTAATTATTTATATATAAAAAATACTACACATCCAAATACGCATCACCTCACACCCATACTTTTTTAACCATGAGGTTATCATTGGTCGCTCATCAAAGTTTGCTCATCCAATTCTACTAGTTTATCGAGATGTGAGGTCAGCTCCACCTTGTGTATTAAGCACTATTCAATTAAAAAAATTATGTTATTTAATTGGTTTTTTTTTATTGTTTTATTTTCTGTTATTAAGTACTATTTTGACTTTAATTTAATTATTTTGTTTAACATATAATTTTACACATGCAGCGATCATTTTTTCTCATTTTCATATATACAAAAACAAGATATGAAAGCAACATAACTGGTATATATGGAAACTAGGGGTTTTTAGCCTAGGCCATTTTCAACATGTGCTTTGGTCTTGCATCCTCTCCCTCTTAGAGACACATTACCAGCCCCACAGTGATTGTGGGACTAAAAAGAACTTGGAAAGTCTAAGGAAGTTAGGGCCACTTTTAGCAAAAGGAAACCATAAATTCTCTTACCTATATGGCTAAGCCAAAGTCTTCTTAAAAAGTGTAAAAACAATGCATATGTTGTTGGCCTCAATCACTAGCAAAGGTTGCAAAGACAATGAAATTGCTAAGGGCATTATCCATGGGCTCTTGCGAACTCCAACCAACAACAATGATGCACATGGGTCTTCAACTTGGTTTCTACATAGCCAATTAATATAAGTGATGTAGATTGTTCTACATTAGTAGGTCCTTGCATGTCCTTATTGCCACATCTTTTAATAATTAAGTCACTTTACTTATTTATGTAGAGTTTTCTAAGTTGATTCTTGATTCCAAAACATCAATCCCATCAAATAATGGTGAAAACAACTCAAACAATTAACTAATTAAACAATTAAAAATCAAACAAAATAATAAGAAGACGAGTCAATTCCTTGCCATGGTTATGATAAGATCCCAATGACTTTTCATTTGGTTATTGCACTTCTCTTGTGTATTAAAATAGCATAAAAACGTTATGAAGTTTTTCTTTTATATGATTATGTTCGGTTGGTGGATATTTCTTGTTAACTTAAAACGACTGTTTTAGAATAATTTCTGAAAGTATGTATAGATTATATTTATTTTTTAATATAACATTTTACACAAAGTTTTGTTCATTAGAAAATCTAGACAACAAAAAAGAGCCACGAAAATCTACATTTAATTGGGGGTTGGAAAAGGAGCCATAATTCAAAGCTAGCCATGTATCCCCTTCACAGGAGTGGAAGCAATTTTAAATTCGTTCAAGAGAGAGAGAAATAGACCAAAAATTTCATGACAATGTATCACTTCCTAACAAAATCTTTGTTGAAATTAGCATGTCATTATATTATTACTTGGGTGAAGTTATCGCGATTATCCATCATGATTTAATTTTGGTCATCGTTATAATATGATAAATAGAAAATGTTATATGTACAATTATTATTATAACAGTTTTATGTAATATAATTTCTAATTTTTATTGTAAGGTTGAATTAACTCATTCATCGAAATTAATAAATTTGATTAATTTAATTAAAAATATTAAAATTTTCTTATATTAATGTTTTTTAAAAATTATTTCTTAAAAAATTAATAAACATTAATGAATCATATTTTTTTATTGCCATGTCAATTTAGAATTGATTTTAATGAAATAATTTTTTATAAAAAAAATAATTAATAGAAAAGATATTTTAAATTAAATTTTATAAAAATTAATTAAATCACACTTTTAATTTAGATTTTTATAATAATGATTATAGATAGTAATATTTTCTTTATTTTTATCTTCCACATCATTTATTACATGTTATAATAATTGAGAGAAATAGACATAAAGTATATTGTTATATAAATTATTGTATGTGTATCATGTCTTTGATAAATATTAGGTTTTTTTAGCTTATTGCAACTTGTGGTGGTTACAAATGAGATTAGTTTGAGTTTAGAAGATATGTAGATCTAAATGAATTAATGTTAATTAATTTGGATTAATATATATATATAAAACCTAATCACATTTAGGTTTATTTGAATTGAGTCGTCGAAACACTAATCACCTAAAAAAAATAAAAAGTTAAAAAAGAAAATAAAAAAATAAAGAAAAAAATAATAAATCATAATAAAATAAAATAAATTAGTGAATAATACCAAAAGTCAAAATTATAAAATTACACAATATCAAATTTATAAAATGATAGAATTACACAATATAAATTTATAAAATTATAAGCTAAATAACATAAAAAAATATAAAAATTATGAAATAGTATGAATTTGTGTTGGTTTGAACTAGTTTGAGTTCTATATGTTCAATTTTAATACTCCAACCTATGTTATAAGCCTTGTAATTTTAAAATTCAAACCAAACTGATGATACAAACCAACTCAATTTTTTTTTTCAATTTGGTCAAGTTGATGGGGTCATAAGATTGATTTCAACCTATGTACACTATTAACCATAAGAATATAATCTTTAAGTTTCTTTTGTTTAGGTATCGAGAGGGGCTAAAATGTCTAAAACAAATATAAACAATAATTTTGTAGGACACAAAAAGTCTCATTACATCTTTAGTAAAAAAACATACAACACTCAGCAAAGCAAGGGGTGAAGAAAAAATAAACAATCTCTTTGTCTTGAAGATGATCTTTGATTATTTTCAAGTAGACATTGTCTTGATTATTGACATGTTTCTTCTTCTTTATTTTTTGGTAACTATGTTATTGATTCAGAATATCTATTGACCTTGTCAATGATAATCTTTATCAAGAAACTTGGTTAATCATCTTTAGTAGAGTTTCCTCTTTTAATCACATTTTTTTCATCCACAAAACTTGAACTCAAGACCTTATTTAATGAGATCAAACCTTGTTTCACTTGGATTAATAATTTTTTAGTGACATGTTTCTAAATTTAGGTAAATAGGTAGGCAATAGTAAGAACTATGATATTAAATCATTCATAATGATATTTAAACCTAAAACTTTATGCAAATTATCTAAATCCTCCACCACTAATATTTTCTTTGTTTATTTATATAACCAAGAGAGATTTAGTTGTGAAGTTTTTAAGGTACTAAAAAGAGACTTTTTAATTAAAAAGTGTAATGTTTATTTAAAATTATGTTATTTTTATTTTATTTTATTTTAATTTATTTTAATTTAATTTGATTAATAATATTTTAAAATATTGTATAAGATGAATAATAAAAATGATAATATGTAAAAAATATAATTAAAATAATTAATTTATAAATAAATATTACAAGTCATTAAATTTAATTAAAAACAAATTATAAATATCCTAAAATATATGCTTATAAATAAAATAAAATAAAATTATATATAAAATATTATATAAATGTATCTATTTTTGTCATTTTATATTTTTCATCTACTTTAATTGATAATTTTACTAAATACTTATAATTTAATAAATTAATTTTTCAATTTT